>CM020025.1:27932723-27952723 GCA_009769605.1 Bucorvus abyssinicus
TATTCATAGTAGATGGCTCATAATACATGAATCAAGAAAAACTCTCAGAGCCTGAACTGATTCTTACTTTTAAGCAAGTTTACTAACTGTTTTACCTTCACAGCTTCTTACAACCACATTATATCTGTATGTGCTCTGCCTGTAGCAGTGACCTTTTTGAGACTAGTGGCGACTTGCCAGGCCTCTCTTTGAATATGTCACAGGAAAGGATCAAACGCTGTGCTGGCCTCTAAAATATATATATATATATAAAACATGGACTTCTGAAGACCACTATAAAACAGGAGCCCTAGAGAATGGGACAATGAAGCAGAAACCCAGTACTAATCGTACTACCTCTATACCCTAAAAATAGTGTTTCTCTGTGCTGACTATAAATTACACACAGAGAGACTGTAAGGTCACAAGGAATACGCCATACGGAGGGTTTTGGGGGGAGGTTGGCTTAGTTTTTCCATAGAACCTTTATGAAAAGCAATTACGCTTAACAGGAAAAGGCTGGAGCGCGATGGCCTCACTCTGTGACAGCCATGTGTTTCAATTCAAAGTGTGCAGCGTTCCCTGGCTGTTTGTCTGTACCGCATGCGTTTTATCAAAGACGCCATCCTGGGAAACGCTGGCCCTCGCTGTGTCACTATGATAATGTAAACAATATTTCTTGTGAAAGAAGGGCCATTTCTGCGGCTAAATGAGGGAAATATTTATTTCTTTTCGTGAAACTTAAAAATAAATGTGTTGTTAGTTTTTTGTCATCAAAAGTCCTTAATTATTGAAATAATGAGACTCCAGAAAGAAATTGCAAGGAGAAAGTAAAAAAAAATTTGGTACATTGCTGTGACAGAAAGGAGAGTAATCTGCCCTACCTCCAAGGCCAGTGAGAAGTCTAATGAGAGGTAACCCCAGCTAATAACTTCAGACTTTGTATTTATTAATCTAGATAAAAGTTGTTGTTTGGTAAATATACATTAACACAAAAAATAGATCAGGATTTCATATATCTATAGATCCATATGTTTCTAACGTATAAGGGTAAAAAAAAATGGATTAAAAATCAGCGACAAAAAAGTGAACAATGGTCTAACCGATTTTTGTAATTTTCTTTCAGAACCAATGCACGAGAAATTTATTTTTACAGGATTTCAAGAATTTTTGGCATTCTTCTTTGTCTTTGTAGGATTTTATGTAGATACTAATAAAGAACCTCATTTTTCATCATGCACTCAGTATTTAGTTTAGCAAAGACATTTCTGAAGTACTTTGGTTTAATATCTTTTTTTCAAAGGTGAAGAACGAAGTTTTCATTTCAAAGGAATCAAGTATATAAGTTTAGGAGCAGTACCTCTTTTGGTTCTTTAAAAAGGGTTATTTCTGTAAAGCTCTCAGGAATAAACCTGATACATCAGCTGTTTGCTGTGATATGTGTAACTTACTGCATTCACAATTAACACATCAGCCTTTGCCCGTAGCGGTTTACGGTGGAAAACGGGGAAATGTGTCTCCTATTGACTGGCTTAGCAAGTAAGGTGGCATTGCTGCGGTTTGTGTTAGTAACTGCCAGATCAATCGCTGAATAAAATGTTACATGGGCAGTATCTCACCCCAAAGAATGTGAACAAATACCCTAGCATTGCACCCAACCATCTCCCACTGGCAGAAATCTGAATAAACAAAAATCGATGAGCCTTATAATGTGACCTGCAGGTGAACAGCCTTGTGCTGGTGAAATCAGCAGGGGAGTGAATTAAGGGTCCGATAAACCATCACTAAGAACACATTGCTTCCTATTCCCCATAGTTTGAAACTAGAAGCTGTTAACACAAAGTGCCCCAGCAGAATCAGTCTGTAACTACTCATCCCTTAACAGTTCTCCAGCGCCCTGTGAAATGTGCAAACATGCTTGACTGTGCGGCAGGTCTGGAGAAGGCACAAACCACTTAGTAGAGTTCTGATCAATCTGCGAGGCGGAAATGTGTGTTGTGTCTGCCCAAGCAGCTTGTTGTCTCATTTCAGCTGAAAAGCACTGGAGGCTCTACAAGCTTTGCTTTCTCTGCTGTGTCACTTCAGACTTCAGGATCTGAAGATATGCAAATAGTTTGGACAACCAAACATGGTGCCACAGCTGTATTCGTAGCGAATCATGCTACAGAACACCAATTACTGTTGCATCATGACAGATTCTCTAAGATAAGGATAAACAGACTAAAATACTAAAGGCAGGCATCTCCAAAATATTTTACACATAGCTCGCTAGCCTGTTAATAGAGAGCAGCCTCAGAGGCACAACTACTCTATCCTAAAAACAATGCGGAGGAGTCAGTGAGGCACTGTAAGTAAGGTAACATGTCCCTGCTGGGGGCACTGATTAGGACCACATCCATATGTTGGAAGACAGGGCATGTTACATCAAATACAGCATAGAGCAAACCCAGCTGTATGGTTGCCAGCCTGGGGCTGGGTCCCATCCAGACAGCTTGGAGAATGGGAAGAAAAGCTCAGGTGTGTACGCACACATCTGTATAGACCTTTTCCTAACTCCTCATTTGCAAGTCAAGAGTAAATCCTGCTTGGTTTTGAAATTCTACTCATTTTTCCTGGTGGCCTCATATATCTGAAAATACTGGCACAGGTCAGCCAAAATGGAGGTAAAACCCACGTTCCCCTGCTTTACTCCGAGGTCTTGTGTTTTAACCATGAACTGTAACAGATAAAATTTTATTTTTGTTGGGGAATTAAAACAACAACAAAGAAGTTTCTTTAAAAAAAAAAAAATTCTAATGGAATATAATAAAAGATCACTGAGGTCCTGAAGTTAAAAAGAAAGTCCACATAGAGACAACTGCTACTATTAAGAAAGAAAACATAAGGCAATGTATTCATATAAAAATGTAAACCAGAATCTGCACACCTCTTCAAACCTTCAGTTATTAAAATGAAAACTTTCCCTCCAAAATCTTCAAGGGAAACAGCTCATTTCCTCCTTCAGGCTATGTTTGTATACTTTCACCCATTATGCTGCTTACAATGCATCCTTCTAATCCTTCCAGAACCAAAACTCATCTTTGGAAGTGCCTATAGCAGGGTCTTCTCAGTCTTCCCAACAGCACTTTTCTTGAGCTCAAAAGAGTGGGCCTTTGGCTGAAGGACATTCCCCAGGATCCTGAAATGCCTCTGTTACGTTGGTGAGCTCACCCCTCCATGTTATCTGGCCACTAGGCATCTTCTTTCTGTAAAAAGAAATATTTGACTTTGATTTTTGCACTTTTCACTAACAAATGCTTGGAGTAGGGTTTTATTTTACTTTTGTTGCTTTAAGACTTCAAAGTGTGATCACCATTGTGTTTATCTATTTTCCATTTTATCATTCCGCTAGAGTATTTTAATCAGAAAAACACCAAGCTTAATTTTTAAATTCTGAACTACCATTGTTGGTTGGTGGAAATGACAGGTGTTTAAAATAGCACAAATTAATTAGTGTTCTGGAGTTCCATCAATTATTTTAAAGACATATGAAAAAAGCAAAAATATTTAATGAGAGTTGATTAATTTCTGATATTCACTAGGCTAAGTAAGCTCAGATGCCTTCAAGACCTATGATGTTACTTTGGTCTAGTTGTAGTCTGGGAGTACTATAGTACTAGTACTGTGGACTGGTTTTACCTACACTACATTTTCAAAACTACAGCCTAGAGCCATCGCTATGACCAGACTCGTACAGCTGTTGGTGTGGCAGAGGGAAGGGCCCTGAATTGTGACTTCTTTGCTGAAGCATGTTTGGTGTCTCAATAGCCAAGAAAGAGACAGTCATCAGGATCACTACAAATCAACCAGGTAGGCAGAAAAGCTATGCAATATGCCAATCTTGTGTCTGTCTATCAACTGCTTAAGACACATCACCTCTAAGATAAAAGTCATGATCAAACTCCTACTTAGGATATACATCCTTCTTTGTTTCTCAGACATTTCCTCAATGCATTTCCTGATAAGTGAAGACCACCAAGTTACTCCTTGTTATATATAATGCTGTGGGAAGAATGGTTTTTTTCAGAGTGTCTCAGCGAATCTGATGGGACTGCATCAGAGGAGGAATTCATTGAGGCTTTTTTCAGAATGGAGAAGAAATGATCAAGCACAATTCTTGCTCTCTTAGTATCAAATGCACTTTAACCCTTGATTTCAATGAGCTCTGAATTTCACCCCTCAGACCGTTGTATACTTGTTGATGTAAGTACAGTTTTCCATGAAAACAGTTAGATTTTGTTTAGCAGGATGAGAGTTATTGTTCTTAAAAAGCAGTTATGGTTGAAACCAACATTCCCTTTCCTCCAACGCATTGATTCTTGAGAACATTAATCAGTAGTTTGGCAACTTCACAGCTTTAATCCTCCATAGTATTTTTTTATATATATATAGGTAAAATAAACTGTTGACAATATCTGACCACCTGCATGCTAATAGAGTATGACTAAAATAAGTGCCATGAACAGAGTGAGATTTGCTGGAGCTGATACCCCCTGTTGATAGCTGGCTTAAGGACAGTTCATGCATTTTGTATGGGTTGTTGAATATGAACACCTTATGGACACATAGTATTCATATATGAATCTATAATGTATTCATAAACAAAGTTTCCATACTGAAACTATAATCTTCATGAATGGCATTTATTAGCAGGGAAATAGATCTTGAGAAAAAAAGTTTTACAGGGTTATCTTTAAACAATACAATTACTGTTTCCACTTCCTCCCCATTTCAATAGTACTTTATCCAACAGAGTATTTCAGGCCTCAGCTGTGGTGTTTTCTAGAAGAAAACATTTTGGTAAATGAGGTTTGGTAAAAGTAACATAACATCTCCAAAATCAGTAGCTCTCTTTTATTCACAGAGAAATGACACTTCATGCAAGTGTGAAATATAAAATTGCAATTTCTGCAATAATAATTTTTACAGTATTGTAAGTAGTTAACATTCCACACTGAACCAGTTAAAATTTTGATGTACAATCCTTTTACACTCAATGTACGATCTACTGAAAGAAATAGGAGAGACAAATAAGATGTTTTTCCCTGTGTTTCAAAAGTTTTTACTACAAATAGTCAAAGTTTTCTTTGGGTCAATGTTTTATTTCTGTTGAAAGCTGTGGTTTGTTTCTGTTGTTCATTGTACAGTACAGCTTAGAAGATCCACGTCAAAAGAAGTCCCTTTTATGCTAGGAATATTTAACATAAATACCAGAAAATAGATGCTACCAATGGCATTTTGAACTGATGTCGGACAACTACTCAAATTGGTGCCAAGAAAAGGAATGTTGTATTTGGTAAGACGAGGAACAGGAAATTATATTTATCAAGGCTCTTACAATGAGACATATGCAAAAAAAACTTGACGTGGCTCAGATACACATATCCAGCGGAAGTCCTGAGCAATGATGATCTTTGAGTTAACAAGACTGACTGAGAACAGTGAGGGTAAGGAGAGACAGCGAAGGAACATTGAGAGTTCATTGTCTCTTATTTACCGTATAGAAATCCCTCTGAGGCACTGGCCTTATTTCATACATGGCCACAGCTACTGGAACTAGTTCTGTGAAGAGATCATGCACCTCGAGTGCCCATAGCTTTCTGGCCAGTCCCTTCCCTTATTAAAAATGAAACCTTTTGCAGGTTTGTCAGCTCACATCAGTACACAATGTACAGCTCACATCAATACACAGTGTACCTTTCAGTACACAGTAGCCTACTCAACCCAGATTAGTTTCCATGTGTAGAACACCTCCAATTTCCCTTAGTGGCTGGTGCTGCCTTTCTCATACAGGGGTTTCTTCCTAGGCTCACGTTGTTTCACAGTCTTCCTTCTTAGCCTTGAGGCCACTCTGGACAGTAAGAAAAGATGAGGTAAGGTACTTTTTACTTAGATAATTCATTGCACATCATTATGAGGTAGGAAAGTCCAACTCAATCTGATATTTATCCAGAAAAAAAAAAAAATCAAGATAAAATCTTAGACATGAATTGTCAAATTCATTCTGTCTGGATGGATGTCTGACATGTAATAAGTGGAAAATGTGTAGTCAGAACAATGAAGAAAACCACATTAGGCAAAAATGAATGAGATGCCAAGGGTCTTACATGAGGGCAAATCATAACCAGAGCTCAAAGTGCAATGTATGGGGATATTGAGTAATAGGAAGATAAGGATCTAAATACAGATATTTAACCTCTGAAGGCCTTCAAGGAACTTGTTCTGTAGAAACTAGATTATAGCTATATAAAGCTTAGACATAAATGAACTCTGGCACTGTCAGAGGGTTTTTCTTTTCTTTTCTTTTTTTTAAGGTTAAGTCATTTTTATGAATACCACTAAGAAATGAAGTCAGTTCAGCAGTTAGCTGAAGAGAAGGGACTGCAATGAATGAAGTGGTCATCTTTCCAAGATGACCATTAGAAAAAAGCTGTATTGAGGTTTTCTTAAAAATGGAGGTTATAGTCTTTAAGTAAGTCATTCCTTTATATGAGGAAAAGTTTTTGCCTTCCCAGAATAGTGAGATGCAGCAAACATCCCAGATATTAAGCTAGTGGCTTAGTACAGAAATTTTTCTCTACATTAGAGTTAATTGGCCTTAGTGGCTTATTGACTAATGACATGGCAGAAACAGTGGACCTCTTAAGAGACTTATGTACAGTTCTGCATCCAGACCACCTTCTGGCTGGGTGCAGCACAACTGAGTGTAGGTACATGGCCTTATCAGTGGTCTCCTGCACAGTAAACAGAGAGAACTTCAGACAAGATGCTTCTCTGAAGATGTGATCAAGCTGCAGGCGGGCTAAAAATGCACCAGCATGTAGAGAAACCAGCAAGGCAGTGGGAAAAGGTGGTAAAGACAAGAATATCAGTACCTCAAGAAGAATCATTAATCCAGAAATATAGCTGGATGCTAATAGCTCCAATTTTACAAGTATGAAAAACTTAGAATCCTTCTAGTTGGCTCTACCCTTGTTGCTTGATAGTTCTTAGTTGTAGAGTCTTAATCTATATTAGGTGCTCATTCTTTTCCGTAATAAAATTGCTTTGCACTAAAATAACAGAAGTTCATCAAATTTTCTATTCAAAACCCTCAGTTTTTAAATATGAACCTGAGTTTTACACAGAAAAAAAAGATTTTAAAAAGGTTTAAAAAAGACCGAAAGTAAGCTTTCTGTAAAAATTATTCCAACACTTATTGTTATTTCTAAACATGGATACAAATTTGGGGTTTTATTTCATAAGCTCTCTTGCTTGAAGGCACATATTGCAACTTCTCTGGGACAATATTCCTGTGTCAGTGGAAGTAAAGAGCATGGGCATCATTTCCTTTATGGATAGCATATTGGGGTTAGAAATGAAGTGATTCCCTATCATTTTGCCTTGTGAATTCCCTCGTGCTTGTAGAGATCCTCCTGCTTTCCATTAATTTATGCAAAGTGCTGTTAAACAAATCACTACATATGAAGATAAGATAGCATAATGCACTAATATATTTTTGTTGTGATTCTGAAAATTACAGAAAGTAATGGTATAGCTAATCTGTTATAATTTTTTAATTAAATATCATTTGTAATTACAAATTGATATTCCCAATCCAATCTCTCCCATGCTGATATTCCCTTGTGTTTGATACCAAAAAGCTACAGAGAGTAATCTGCTTGGCACTACCCATATTCTGTCTGTTGTGAGTTACATAATAATATTTCGATGCTGACTAATATGCATCTTGAGGAACATGTAACAAAATGCAAATATAGAGCATGAAAAATTAGTAACCAAAACAAGCAAGTAAAAAATATATAACAGAAGCTTTGTGCCATAAACCTCTTAAAGACCAACTTTTAAAAGTGGTTTCTTTTTTTCCTTTAAAAGATACAATTTAGAATATTTAAGCAGTGTTCCAAATCTAACTCCTTATCTACTTCTCAGAGAACAACAGATTCTCTGAAGCAGAAAGATGGTCCAACTCTCTGGCCTGCTAAAGATGTAATAGTTGTTGCACTTGCGCTGTGCAGCCACTCTGCTTTTCTAGGTTGGAAGGGCTGAAGAAGAACCTTAATGTTAGCAGATACAGAGCTACAAGGAGTGTGAATTCTTTTGGACATCCAACATTAACAATTGGTTTTTTGTGCACTAGATCTGTGCTGTCTTTCCTTTTTCCTGTTTAATACGTTGACTCCATCTGACATTGTGAGGTCCTTCCTCCTCAGCCAGCATCGTCATATGGGATGGTCATAGATATAAATGTGCTCAGGTGATTTCTCACACAGCTACAGTTTACATGCCAGAAGACACATGCCCCACAAAAGACACGCTGTATATAGAAAAAAAAATAGACAAAATTACCTCTAAACTAACTGGGAATAGCTCTGCGCTGTAGGTCAGGTCTGAAGGAGGGAGGAGAGGTAAGGTGTAGTTCATCCTGAGAGCCACTTGCATGCTCCACTGCCTGGAGAGTGCAGAACAAGGCAGGAGACTCACCCAGAGAGTCTGCAGCAGACAGCTTTGCAGCTTGCTGAGATGGTGGCACACACAGTCTTAGTCAGAGGCGACAGAAAAAATATGATTTGTCCTGGGATAGAGAGGAAATTATGCAATGCCTTGCTGCTTCACCACAGTAGACATGGTGAAAAGCCCGCTTTTCCCTCTCCCATCTCACCCTGAAACAGGATACTATGGGCAAGGATTAAAAATTACTTAAAATTATTTATTTTCATCCTCCTTATGTCACAGATCTGAGTTTTCCTAAGTTCCCTTGCTCTAATTTTAAAACGCAGTGTGTGAAATTAAAATATCTTTGGTATTTTATCGGGCTTTCTTAAGGAAAACATGACCAATTTCCACTTCAAAACTCAATTTAGAATCACCTCATGGAAGGAAGGTAAATGCTGTAAAAAAGGTTTTGCAGTAGAAATAATCTTTTTCTCCCTAGAACGGTGGAGCTATAATGTTCATGGATTTACTTATCTTGGTTAGAATTCTTCAATGTGGGACTTACAGAAATGGAGGCAACATAGAGAATTTCTGATATCAAAAGGCATTGCTCAATTTTTATCAGACATTTTACACCTTCTGAGCTGTTTATATTGGTACTGGAATCACATTTTTGGAGCTTGAATGTCAAAACCTGTAGCAACTAGTGGTTTACCAGTCCTGTTTTGATCTCAGTATCACAGTAATCTATGGAGTGGCTGATCTCATAAAATGATGACACACTTAGAATGTGTCACCGTGTGGAACTCAAATACAATTACAGAAAAACTGGTGTGTGAAAAGAGATTGGGTTCTTTTCTACCAGTTTAGCTCATTTTAAGATGTCATATGTACAAGCATGGTTTGAATAATGGTTTGGTGACTTGGTAACTGTCTCAATGAGCAGGTGTGAAGTTTGAAATGGAAGCACTGTGAAGATGAGCATGTGTTTTGCTGGTGATACTTTAAGGAAACTGATTTAGATTTGTGAAGCTTTTTTTTTTACCAGCTGGGTGTAAACATCTACCAAGTGACCTCATTCTTCTTCCTTTCTGTCTTTGGCCCCTCACTATAAGAAGGACACTGAGGTGCTGGAGTGTGTCCAAAGAAGGGCAATGAAGCTGATGAAGGGTCCAGAGCACAAGTCTTATGAGGAGCTGCTGAGGGAACTGGGGGCGGGGGGGGGTTGGTGGTGTTAGTCAGGAGAAAAGGGGGTTGAGGGATGACATTATCACTCTCTACAGCTACCTGAAAGGAGGTTGGAGGTCAGTCTCTTCTCCCAAGTAAAAAGCAAGAGGACAAGAGGAAATGACCTCAAGCTGAGCCAAGGGAGATTTAGTTTGGATATCAGGAAAAATTCTTTACACAGAGGGTTGTCAAGCATTGGAACAGGCTGCCCAGGGAGGTGGTGGAGTCCCCATGCCTGGAAGTGTTTAAAAGATGTGTAGTTGTGGCACTTAGCACCATGGTTTAGTGGTGACTTGGCAGTGCAGCGTGAACAGTTGGAGTCGATGATCTTAAATGCTTCTGCCAACCAAAATGATTCTGTGATTCTGTGATTTGCCTGCTATCTTCTCTAAGGAAAATTTAAATGCCATAAAAACTATTCCTGACACACTTGCTCCCTCTCCCAGTATTCCCATCTCCATCAGCTGCCCCTCTTCTTCCTTATGAAGTGTTCCTCTCATCCCACCATGGACCTCACACCCTTCTGCACCTCTTGTCCCCATCACATATTATTTTAGCTTCACATATTAATTTAGCTTCTAAGGCAATCCTTGGCTCTCAATACTCACTGTGGAGTCCTTAGTCGCAATGTAAGAGGGACTTCCAGGGAGTGACGAGAGAGCATGAAGAAAGAGGAAGCTTGGGAATGGACAGAAGACAGAGGAAGGAATGTTTGTCTGCTGGTGAGAGAAAGAAAGAGACCACTAAGATCATCCTGTTGGCCTTCATATGCCTCTGATTTAATCCGAACTACTATACTTGAGAAAAGAAGGGCTTTTATATTGCCAGGAAAAAAAAAAAAAAGGGAGCTAATTTTTGTAGTGTTTATTATCCAAAAAAAGAGGTAAAAGCAAACAATATGTTGGAAAAGTATAGATATGATTATTCAATAGAAATTTGAGGAAATTATCCTAGCACAGTCCAAGAGACTAATGAGTCCATATTAAGAAAACAGCACAGTGTGGGTCACCCTATTATAAAACAGGATATTACAGAAATGGAGAAGGTGCAGCTAAGGGCAAGCAGAGTGCCACAGCAATACAATGATCTTAGTTATTTAGAAAGGTTAGAGAAACAAGATCTGTAAGCTACAGAAAAGAATTAAGATAGAGCCTCAGCGAAGTCTGCCAGAGTGTTTTCATGCAATAGGTATAACAGCTTTGAAGATAATATCCTCAAGAGGATATTTGAACTTCTGTCACTACAAATGTAGGGTGCAAACCTAAGGGCACTGTCATTTAGATTCATTGGTTTATCCAATGTAAGTGTAGTAAATAACAAATAGAATGTAATTAATGTAAAGTGGATTTGAGTGGTTTTAAATAGAGCCAATTAAATGGACATAGGTTTTCCTGCTTCTGAAACAATATCTGAACATATTTGTAAAATCCCTTACAAATCTTTTTTAAAACCTATGTGGTTTTATATCTAGTCAATCTCACAATCAAATTTGGCTTTAGGATAGGCCAAAAAATGAGACAGCAAATGTTACATAAACACAGAGAAGAGTTAAGCGGGCAGGCTTTGTGATGATGATTGTGTCATTTAGCTCTTTCCAAAATAATAATGTGATAATTTTCTTTTTTTAAAATAATGTAGCAGGGAATGAAGTACTGCGCAAACATTACATGTGAATATAGATTTAGTTGTAAATATCTTGTAGCATTGAGTCAACAACAGAAGAAAAATCCTGCTGCATTGCTCCTTTGTCAGGTATAAAAGGATATTTTATTCAGTAAATGTACTCCTGGTTACATGCAGTGGGGACTTTTATGAATATAAAAAGCTTCATGAGAATATTGATTAGTCTGGATTATTTTCTACCCCATTTAGAACTGCAGTTGGTGCTCATAGGCTTGTGATCTGTACTTTTAAAATATTCCTGTACTTTGGCACCATGGAAGTCTCCACTCAATGCAGAATGTCCATCAAGGACGTAGATATGTAATCCTAGAAATACAGTTTCAGTCCAAAGGATAAGGATATTCAAGAAATAGTTTCATCATTCCCTTTTCACCAAGGAAGCTACATTCTCTGTCCTTGGATCCATAATAATTAGTCTCATCTATCTGTAATATACTCAAGCTACAGTGACTAAGTATGACCTCTGGTGCAGAGAAAATATATTTGTCTTTAAATTTGTAAAATTTTACTAATATCATTAAATGCAAAATGCTTAGTTTATAAAATAAGTTTTAAAAGAGTGACTGAAATCGCAATGCATTTAGAGAAAAACATTAGTTAGATTAACTCATATATTTAGATGTTTCTGCAATTACTGGCAGGGGGAAAAAAAAAAAAAAAGATTAAATAGAATTAGCATTTCATTGTGTACTTGGAAATTAGGTACCAGAAGGGTGTGGAAGGAGGTCTGAATAAGAGAGAACTCATATGTTTGGGAAGAAAAAGTGATCACTTAAGAATCCATGGTGTGCATCCGAAAATCCCATTAGAGACTGTCAAGCTGCATTGGTCAGACAAAAAGAATATGAAATGGGACCAATTAATACCGATGCTGTTGAGTGCATGGCAATAGCTTCTAGTTCCTGACTTACAGAGGAGAATACAATTGAGTGGAAATGATTTTGATACATTTGCATTCGTGACTATAAGTCATATTGTGTATAAAGAGATCTAGCAACAGAGTAGTGACTATAGCCCTTGATTCCCTGTCCAGAGACTGGAATGATATTACCGGTTCTGCCACTGATCTTTCTGCTGACCTTGACCAGCTCACTTCTCTTTGTAAATGTTTCATGTACTGAGTTTTATTATATCTTGTTATATCAACATATCCATATATGTTGATTGGAAGCCTTTACAGTCTTCTGGAGAACTGCTTTTTTCACTGTTTGTAGTCTGCAGCAGAATGAGCCTGTGATCTTCTCTGGGGAGAATTTAAATAACTTAAAATCATGCAAGCAGTAGAAGGACCATGGCACAGAAAGGGAGAAAAATCAATGGAGTTTGGGGATCAAGGAATTTTAAACTCAAGTACTTTCAAATATATAGTTTCCTTGCACTGAAACAGCTCCTAATCCAATACAAAATTTGATCTATTTGCTCAGCATGTTTCCATGTCCTTGAAACAATTTATTTGTGACATTTACACATTTTTATAGATAAGGAACAGAGAGGTTTAAACTATTTTTTTTTTCCCAAACACTGAATGTTAGATCCCTAGTACTACTACAAACTGACCATCTTGGTTCTTAATTAAGGAGTAAACAGTATTCTACCTAAATAGAAGTCAGATCTTCAGAGCTGTGGAATCTTCTGCCTGAAACATGGTTCAGAGGACTCTATCCTCAGGCATCAGGAAGAAGAAAGGATGTGTCAGTTCCTCTTCTCGGCTGACTGGACCCTTTTCCACATCCTTTTTTCTCTCCATCATTCTTTAATCTCCAGTGTGGCCAAGCACTTGGTCAGGGGTTGAAACTGCCACTCTGCAGGTCCCAAGGAGCCATTCAGCTGAAGATTATGTAGCCGCAGGTGCTGTCTTCGCATGTACAGTAAGTTAATTGTACAGTCATTTATGTTATTGTACTATAGAGTAGGGAGGCCTTAGCTAAGTAGTAATCTCGTTGTGACAGTAAGGTGCCCAATCCAGACCAATGGCTGGTATATTTAAGCTGATTTTCAGCCATTGAGTTCTCCCAGGCAGCCATCCCACTGGGATCTGTTCCACTGTAGTTACAGGGCTGCCAGTCTTGGGCAGACTGCCTATTTCGCAATACATTGCTCTCACTAATGCATGGGCACTGCTGTGCAGAAGTCCTGTGGGGTGGCACCACAGCCTGGCAAAGCTGCAGCACGGGTGCTTTGCTAATTGACATTAAACCATATCACTTCCAAAGGGTTTAGTTTTAATAACAGATAAAGGAATCCTTGACTGAGCAACCCATTTCTTTCTTTTATCCTCTCTTTTTGGAGTGGTTTAGGAGGAAAGTTGAATTTAGACTTTCATCTACCAGCCAATGAAGTATTTTCCTATGCAATATCGGAAGAGTGTTCAGGGAGAGCAAGCGTTATTCCAGCAGGCTTGCTCCCATATTTATAGCTTCTTCTGTTGACTCATCACTACAATATGACAAAAGAGCATTTTGTTCTTGACTTATTAATAGAAAAGGGATTTATATGCTATCTGCTTAAAAAATGTTCTAGTATTTATCAGCCACCAGCAACTTTTAAATTCTCTATTGAGAAATAGTTTAGGAGACTGAATTTATTTCTGCTATTCAATGCTAGAAGTAGCCTAGGAGAGCCTAGAAGCAGTTACGATATGTGAAAGACTAATTTTTGCATTAGCTAGTCTCAGACGATGATCAGACAGATAGTCTACAAGCACTTTGGTAAAGAAAAATGAAAGTCTGATGACTATAAGATCAGACATCATGCTCTTTCTGCTTGGCTAGTTAACATCGTATTTTCAGTGCATAAATTCTACATGGTACCCTTTAAACTGCACTCAAAGACATGTAACATTCACTCTTCCCTCTTTTCCCCATGCTTATGGACCGTCTTGTTGATTCTAAACAGAGTTTCTTCCAGCTGAAGTGAAACAAGATCAGTTTAGAAAAATGAAAAAAAGCAATGTGGTTCTAGTGGTTCATCAGAGAAGTGTCTTATAACTCACTAGTGAGCAGAGTTGTGTGTTTATGGTTTCTGCCTTCAGCATAATGTTTTGCACACACATTTTATAGCCACAAGTTTTGATGCTCAGACTTAGGGTTTTGGTGTCTCATTAGGTTTCTTGTATGCATGTGAGAGCTCATTTACACTTCCAACAGGCGGTCGTTGTTTCTCTCAATGGGTAACACAGATGAACAACAACAATAAAAAACCAAACCACAGAATCCTGTAGTCCTAAACACCAAACAGATACACCACATTATTTTCAAATGTAATGCTCTCATAAATAGGGTCATAGTCTTGCAGTATCAAAGAAAACAACAGCATGACTCTTAGCGCAAGTGCCCAGGCCTTAGGGCGCAGCCGCCTGCATCAGCCTGTGTGTTTTCAGCTTTACTGGGCAGCTAATTGGGTCCAGATTCAAAAATGTCTGTCTGTAAAGTGTCATTCTTCACTTCTTGCACATTTAATGAAGAAGCACAGTTAATCACTTTCCAGATAGTCTCTCTTTTGTCCATTAACTGTCTTTTCTAAGCAAAGTTTATTGGAAGAAACTAAAGTTAAGCTACTGAAAAGCTAAAAATGTGATAATCATGAGATGGTTATGAAAAACAGAGTAAAAAAGTGAAATCCCAATACAGTAAATAAAACAAAGCTATGTAATCCAAAGAAAACCAACCACAACTAAAAAAAACCCCTCTAACTTATCACCACATCATGATTTTTCTCTCCTGGTGTCGGTATTTCACATGTATGTGAATGCACCTTCAGCCTTTGTAATTACAGGATCCTGATTCACTACAACTTGAGGATCTAGATCATGGTCTTCTAATTGCTAGTTTTTTCCTTCTTTTTCCTTCATAGAAAGATACAGAACCAATTATGTTGGACGCAAAGACTGAAAAAGATAGTGTTTTGGAGATGAAAAATGACATGCAGCCCTTGCCCACTCAGTCCATTGTGCTTAATTCTGCTTTTCCTGGCATTCTGTACCTATTAGGTTATCCTTTGTGCTGGTTAACTGAACAACATTGGATCAACCAAAAAATCCACCTGATTTTTTTATTGCATTTTTCAAGCAGAAAAGATATTAGTGATAGAATTTGTTTGAATGAAAGAGAAAATAGCTGTTATGATTCCACTGCACGAAGGAAAAGAAGTTATATATAGAATGTGTATGCTAATAACTAGGAGGTGTTGATTAGTGTCATACTTTTATTTCACGCAAAGATGTGTGAACCATTCATAAACTTGTAAGAAAGCAGAATTTGCCTCATATATGCATTTGTTTATTAAAGTGGAACAGTCAGCAGTTTGTCAAAGTCAAACAAACTTTCAGCACATCTCATGACCTTGTTGGGCAGGTCAGGCAAATTTGGAATCAGATCTTTCTCCTTCTCCTCCTCCCTCTTGCCCCAGCTGCTGCCACCAGCCTGCCTGCTGGACATTACAGTATGTATTTTTACTACCAATTAAAATAAGTGCCTTTAGAATAAGCAGACTGAGTGTTGCTCAGGGGTCCATCAGCCTGTCGGGCTACAGGTCGATGACTTGGCAAATGGCCCTTATTCTCAGCAGTCAGCAGAAGGCTGAGCTGATCAGTAGCTCTGAAGAGCCAGGGAGGAGAAGCATCAAAATAATTAAAGGAAATAATCCATTGGGTTGCCGAGGGAAAAGGAAGGACACACATTCAGAAAGTATTTGACAAAGGTGGGCTTTTGAAAGAGCTCTTTTTTTGCATATGAAGTAAAATTGCCATCTCAGCTCTACTTTGTGCCTGCTCAAGCTGAGTTTGTTTCTGCAATGGCAGGGAAAGGCTTTTCAGAGGCAGATCTGAGAGTCAGCTGGAGTAGCTGAGAAAAAGAATTCCTCTGCTCAAGCTTAAGTGGGCAACTGTGTTCAGTAATGGGTATTTTAGATAAAATGTGTGGTTCTGCATGCTTGTTTATGCTGTGCTGAAGATCCTGTTATTGCTTTTGTTGGTGGATAATTTCATTCGACAAAGCGCTGCAGATTCATCTTTATGTATGAATTTACAAGTACAGAGTAGGAAGCATAAAAAAATAATACCGAACTGAACATGCAGGATCACAATGCACAAATCAGAACATTTAGGAGTTCAAAAATGCCAGGATAGATAATTTTAATTTTTCATAGTACCTCTGTACTTGTAAAGTTTTAGCTTTTGTTCATGACAATAAACAGCAGGAAATCAAACTCACTGAAGAACAGATTAAACATTGTTTCAAAACCTTGGTTGCATGAGAAAAGAGAATATATTGCTCACCCTTAGCCAATATTGCTGTGTTGTCAATGCAGGAATTTTCTATTCTAACTTCTGTCATGTGGTTAAGGAGTAAAAAGCAGCCTTTCTCTAGTACCCTTCTATGCCTGGGCTAAGTGAGCGTATGTGCAAAAGGTCATGGGGCAGGGTGAAATGATTCCACCTCCCAAATCCTTGATCACATCCCACAAGTTTTAAGAGACACTGGTTACTTTGTTTTTATAAGTTGCTTTATGCTCTCTCTAGTTTTTGGAATAAACTGTAATACTCTAGAACTTACCTGACACCTGAAGAAGAAAGGCATAATGAAAACATAAAAAGTTTTTTTATTTGGGGATTCCAGCATTTCTTTCTTGAAACATTTTCATGTATATGATAATATCATCTGAAGAAGGAGCAGAGTAAAAGTTCACAATGTGATTGGATTTTTTTTTTTTTTTTTCTTTTTAGGTTCTCAGGTAAATTAAATTTCTTCTGGTTCATTGTCTTAATTAATTGGTCCTACTGACTTTACTCATCTTAGAATGCCACTTCCAATTTTTCCATGGTTGCTGCTTGGTCTCAGAGAACTGGCTTTCCTTCTCTGCTGGACTTTATAGCTTTCTCCTACTATTTGAAATTATTCAATTTGCTGTCTCTTCCCATCTGATTAATTTAACAAGTATGCCACCTCCTGAAAGGGGGAGGAGAGATAGGCAAGTTCATATGCATTCTGAATTAATGCTGCAACTGGGCATGCTGTTTTATGATAATTACTAGAAATCAACACGTTGGGATGTCTGTCTTACACATTCCAGTCATCAATAAGATGTTATTAAAATATTTCTTACCTTAAAGAACATAGAAGTTTAATTAAATTCTGATTTTGAGTAAGGTGTATCCACTTCTCAACAAATAAAATTACATCAACTGGCCTGTCAAGCATAAGGATTACCTTACAGTGGAACTTGGAGTGACTTCTTAAATAATATAAACATGGGAAAACCAGAACAAGTCTTGAGATAAGAATCTTACCAAATTTCAGGAGTCACTATTTACTTCATATATAAAACATGGTTTGTTTTCTTTTTCCCATCTGAGCACATATTTAATTAAACAAGATGGCAGACATATAATGAAAGGAGTTTCCTGGCAGAAGAAAATCCATACAGGAATGATGCTGGGAATCCAAGTGGAAGGTACAACTGGTGGCTGGAGAACCTTAACCACTACCCCAAGGACTCTGGCTCGGGCTGAGGGAAGTCCTGCATTCAGTGCCCACAAATACCCATAGATGTACTCCAGCATCTATTGAAACTCATTACTTACCATGTGTTTGTGCAGGATATAGAAGTTTACCTGTAGGTTATGAATTGTGGGCTCAGGGGTAATGACGATACAGCAATGAAATACCCTTCTGTCACTAAAACACTTGGGTTATTACTAACCTCAGAAAATAAAAATAGGATAAAAATGTATGTATGACATAAATATTTAATTTCAGTGCCTGCCCTATATTCTTGTGTAGTAAACAAAAAACAATCCTGAAATAAAATCCATAGATCTGGCTGTTATGTGAAGTACAGGTTTCCCCTCTACACCGTACTGGATCTAACTGCTCATTGTACAGGAGAGAAGAAATATGACAAGAAGAGTCAACAGAAAGACCTTGAAAATCGTAATCTATTCCTCCTTTCTCAGTATAAGACTTCTTTAAAGACAGGAAAGATACTTCTGAAATACAAAATGAACCATAAAGCTAGGCAGCAATGCTTGATCTTGTTTTGATTCAGTTCCACACAAAACAAGTTATTATAAAGCTACTTATATACACGCACACACACATATATAGATACAGTCACTAACGCTCACTGTATTGAAAGATATGAGTTTGATAGGGACTAAGGGGAAAAATGAGATAACATGACAATGTTCATATGGAAAACACGAGAAAATGTCTGTTAAAAAATGAAAGCATACAAAACATTACAGCATAGCTGTATTTTCTTTGACACAGATTTGCTGTAAAAATGTGAACTATAAATCAATGCTGTAGACTTTGGTAAATACCACCCATGCTTAGGCGTTTGCAAGAGGTCCTCAGATGGTTTGGAAGCCATAAGAACCTGCTGAAAAGCTGATGACCACACGATTACTAATACAAGTGTTATTAAAAAAAAAAATAAAATTATCTTTTATTTTTGCTTCAGCTTTGATTTGACACAGACCGAGGGACTCTAATAAGAATATTAGCCTTTGATAGAGCAACTTTAAAATGTTTTTAAACTTTAGTAGTATTTTGTCCCTATTTTCTCACAGAAATTTTATTAACTTTTGGTTTCCACATTCTGATCTAAGGTACTTTCTGTCATTTAGCCACAGACCATGGTTATGCTATGATACACAAGCTTCACTTTGAAATATTAGTTGACATACTAGTTTATCTGGCTATATACTACAAGGTTGTCTGCCTTCAGGGGTCTTTAAAAACCTTACCTAAATTAAAGAGTATTCACTGAAATTATTTAAAGCCACACTGTGCTTTTGATCTGCATGAACGATTTCCACAGATTTTCCTGATGTTTCAGGCGTAGGGTGTTAAATTGGACTGTAACAATAAATGCATCCCTTATTATTACTGCTTGACTACACAATGGACAAAAATTCTTACTATAATTCTTAAAAGTTTAGAATAAAGATTTTTTCAGACTAGCAGCTTTTACTCCACACACACCCCCCTTCCCTGACCAATATTTATTTCTTGCTGATTTTTTTACTTTTGATTCAATCAGTCTGCAATTGTTTCAAGTAGAAACAGTAACATTTGCGATATATTTAAATTTATATTAGAACTGCTCAGATTGTCTGTCTTGTTATTTGCTGGCCCAGCTTTTACTCTGATTAGAAGATTAAATAGCAGAAAGTTTTTTGGCAGCATTCTACTAATACTTGTAGCCCTTTCTATAACGACAGCCCATTAATTTTTGTTGGTTTGTTTTCTTCAGTTTCAGTGGATGTTTTAGCCTCTCTTGATTCTCAGAGATTTGACACATTAATCTTTCTGTATTCCATAATTTTTCAGATATGTAATTAAAATTTAAATGTATCTTTTAAGAAACGTGTTGTAAACTACTTTTGCCAGTCTGGTAGAGGACACCTAGATAACATTCCTCACATGCTTAGTTGTGTAGAAAGCAGTAACAGAAATAGCTCGAGGTTCATCTAGGCTCAAAATATTCTTGTTATTTATGCATACTTAATTATAAGTAAAAATAAAGTTTGCAGGAGGGTAGCTGTTGATTTTAGGGTGTTTTTCTCAATTGTGAAAGGATTTAGGAGCTCAAGTAAGTCCCCTGAGCACTGTTTATACATTTAATGGGACATC
>CM020025.1:27962723-27992723 GCA_009769605.1 Bucorvus abyssinicus
AATGTTTCTAGCAGACACCTGAGATTTGGAAGACCCTAGGGTGAGCTGAGGTCATGCAGTATCTAACTCAGCGTAGACTTTACTGAATTTGAATACAGCTATTAGGACCCACAGGCATCAAGGTGCTTCAGTCTGCATCTAAATTTAACTATATTTGTTCGTATGTGTTTGGGAGATATGTTGCATGGGAATGTGAGGTCATTTAAAAATTACTTTTATCCCTGAAAAAACATTTCTCTCCCCTTCAGAAAGGGGGAGAAAACCCATTTATCCCATTTTAAGGTAATACAAGTAATTGTGTGCCTTGAGATTTAAGGGACCTTTGATAAGGTTGTATCTTTTCTTAAACATTTGCAGGTGTTGAAGAGAACTTTGAACTCTGTTTAAGCTTCAAATTTCAGGTATTTTCTTCTGAATTGTAAGTGACTATGCTTTCAATGGAAGCCTTCAATGTTTTTAATCATGATTTAATGCCATCTTAATCACTTCCCTAAGCTGTCCCAAGAAATTGCTTTTTGTGCACCAGTACACCTAGCATATTCCTCCCTCCATGGTACTGGTGTACTACATCCATCTGTACTGGGACCAGTGCTACTTAATATCTTCATCAATGACAAAGGAGGATTGAGTGCACCCTCAGCAAGTTTGCAGATGACACCAAGCTGAGTGGTGCTGTTGATTCGGTGGAGAGAAGGCAGGCTATCCAGGAGGACCACGACAAGCATGAGGAGTGAGCCCACATGAACCTCATGAAGTTCAGTAAGGTCAACCATGAGGTCCTGCACCTGGGTCAGGGCACTCCACAATATCAATATGGACTGGAGCATGAAGGGATTGAGAGCAGCCCTGTGGAGAAGGACCTGGAGATACTAGCGGATGAAAAATTGAACATGAACAGCAACCGGGAAGCCAATTGTATCCTGGGCTGCATGAAGAGAAGCACGGCCAGCAGGTTGAGGGAGGTGATTCTCTCCCTCTACTCTGCTCTCAGGAGATCCTACCTGGAGTATTGCATCCAGCTCTAGGGGTCCCCTGCACAAGATAGACATGGACCTGTTAGAGTGGGTCCAGAGAAGTGCCACAACAATGGCCAGAAGGCTGGAACACCTCTCCTATGAGGACAGGCTGAGAGAGTTGGGGCTGTTCAGCCTGGAGAAGAGAAGGCTCTGGGGAGATCCTTTTGTGGCCTTTCAATACTTAAGGAGGCTTATAAGAAAGACGGAGACTTTTAACCAAAGTCTATAGTGACAGAACAAGGGCCAGCTTTTGAGGAGGGTAGGTTTAGGTTGGACATAAGAAGGAAATCTTTTACAATGAGGGTTGTGAGACCCTGGAACTGGTTGCCTAGAGAAGCTGTGGATGGCCCATCATTGGAAGTGCTTGAAGTCACGTTGGATGGGGCTTTCAGCAACCTGATCTAATGAAGGATGGCAGAGGGGTTGGACTAGATGATCTTTAAATGTCCCTTCCATCCCAAACCATCCTATGATTCATTGCTATGATTTCCTTTCCATGCTTAAAAAGTTCTGACTACTGAACTTTTATTTTTAACCAAATGAGTTCAGTTCCTTTAAGGATGGTGTCCAAGCTGTTTTTACTATGTATCTGTGGTTGGAGTGCAGCCACTGTTCAAACAGGGAGGAGAACAAAAAGTATCCATTAAATATGCACTACACATTAAGATACTAGCTCCTCTTGTGCTGTGATTTTTAAGTATTGAGGACCTCTTTTATCAAGGGCAGTTCAAAGATTATTTTGATGACTAATCTGTGGCACAATTAATAGCTTAGAAGACTAATCAGGATACAAAACTTTTGGTTTTGTCACCTCTGCTTTCTTCCAGATCAACAGTAAATCAAGACCAAAATCAAGCAGCCCAGTTGTCCACATAAAAATAAATTTCATAGGCTTTTCTGCCTATGAAATTTAAGAGTACAGCTCTTATGTACAGAAAACACTGCCATACAAATACCTCGAACTGGAAGTGTAAGCAAAGGAATAACATATAGGCTCTTGAAACTAACATTTCTCTCAGCTCTAGAGTTTGTTTTTCGAAATCACAGGTTGAAAGGTAAGGTTGAGGTATGTTAGAGATGTAAAGGAACTCAGATTTATAGTATTTTACGTATGTTCTGAGGAGGAATCAACTACGCAAAATTAATATGAAAACAAAAAACCATTTTTTTTATCCATAAGCAAAACAAGATTTGAACACCTGTCTTTTAAATTGCTGAATACATTCTCGTCTTGAAGACTATCAGTGTGGTATGATATATCCCAAGATATGTATTGTACATAGAAAGGAAAATATTCAGATTGGTATTTTTCTGTAACTAATATGAAAATATGTATATGTGTGTGTTTTGATAGATATATATATATTTAAATGTATTTATTTGTAAAATTCTGCGCTACCATTTTGTTATACAATGGGAGCAGTGTACTAAGGACAAATTCCCATGTTAAGTGCTGAGTATTTAAACATAAATTCTGAAGAAATATTTGTGTATGCCATGTCTTTTTATTAATAATCATGCTACTCAAATAAATCCTAATGACAGGTCATAGGTTAGTGATTTCTGACTACTCACCACAACTTATTATCTACTACATAACTGGAATTTGTATTTTAACGAAGATTAGTATGGTTCCTTGGTGGACCGATCCTGGGTTCAGAACTAGTCAGTAATTTTTGTTAATGACGTAGAAGATAGAGAGCATGATTACTAACTTCACAGATGTCAACAAAACGGGGGGTAACGCAAGCCACATTGGTGAAGATGGTATTTCAAATACACGGCAATTTGAGAAAAAAACAGGTAGAGGTTTAGAAAAAACTGTTATATGAATGAAGGCTGAAAGAAGGATGTCTTATATTATAGAAAGAGCAACAGGTCAGATGCTGGAGTTAAAAGTTAGTACAGACAGTGAAGCACTGGATCAAGTTTGGGGAGCCTTCAAGTCCCCATCTTTGGGGGCCTTTCTGAAGAGGTTAGACATGCACCTGTGAGAAGTGAGTTCACTCACTGCTAACTCTTTGATAGAATAAAGGGATGATGTAGTCATCTCTTAACAAGTATTATTGACTACATCATGTCCAAATGTCCTAATCAAAATGAAAATGGCTGTTTCCTATTGAAGAAGTGCTGGCAAACTACACCTCTACCTGAGCTCAGGAATAACAATGTGGTATAATAAACAGGAGGTGAGAAGATGCCAGCAGAGATAAAATACGGCAAAGATATGGTGAAGATATAAACAAATGAACATACTTGCACAGATTACCTTCTTTACAATTGGTGGATCTACTGTTATAAAAGAAAATTTTCCTTGTACCCCAGCACTTTCAAAATGAAACTTTGTGAGAGACGACTATAATCTAAGAGGATTCTAATAACTTGCCTAGCTTCCTGCTCATCTCAACACATTACTTTGTTCATAGATCACAGATCATGAAGTTCCTCTGTCTGCATCGTTCTCAAACATTCACCCCTCCACATGCTTTCCAGCCTTACACAGAGATTTTTCTCCCGCTCCTGCAACTGGCAAACTACAACTTCAAATTCCCATATTCTCAAACGTATACTATATCCTTAAATACATTGTAATTTATAACATTTAACTGGAACAACTACCAGGTGCCAGGAGACTGGTAACAGTTGCTGGATGCTTGCAGAGGACTCACCAAGACTGTTTGTAGGCTGCTGGAGAAGAGCTTTGAGGCTTCAAAGGAAAAAGAAGGGTAACAGGACAGGCATCTGAGGGATAAACAAATACTAGGAAGGAATGTATAAAGTAACTTCCAAATACTTAGAGATGAAACCAAATTCCCAAAGCCTACAATAACTTGTCTGATACAAGATGAACTTGTCTTCCGAGTTTTGCATGAAATAAGCCTGATTTTGCCTTGGGAAAACTTGTTTAGTATAATAGCTACTAAAATCCTGCTAAAATCTAGGCAACCGCAACAAAACAAGTATTACATTCAACGTTTAAACATTAGAACGTGAGCTGTTGCTGACATGAAAACAACAAGATCCTATAACCAAGTACATGATTTCTTAATTAAATTGAGTTGAGCTGGTGTCAAGAAGGAGAAAAGATACCTGATACAATATTCTCAATTATGAATAGCATGTTTTCTACAGAGGTTTCATGTCATGTTAACTTCAATGTAAGGGGATACTGAATCCAACAAAACAGCAGTGAGAATGCAGGACAACAAAATATAAATAATTGCAATAAACAAGATTTGGATTTGGTTAGTGGAAATAGTGGTCATTCCAGGCTTTGAATAGAAAATACAACTTTTCTTTGGAAAAAATATGAAGTCAGACAATGTCTTTTATAACCATCAGCACCAAGTTACTACAGAGACCCTTCTTCCAAACCAGAGCTTTAACAATTTAAGTTTCTCTGTATTTCTTCCATCCAGTTCTATGGAAGGAAAAAAAAGAATTAGTTTATTTAACATTTTTATGTGTAAAAAAAGAAAATAAAAAATATGCAAGGGGTTCAGTGTTTAATTCTGAAAGCTGCTGGGGAAGTGCCACAAACTCTCCAGAAACTCTAGTGAAACAAATTCTGCAGTTTATATCTGGGTCCTCTAAACATTGATGCCCATATCCACCCCAAATCTTTCACGTTCTGCTAAAATCATTTAAGGGAAAGTGCTGTGGCACATCATGATTGAGAGAGATGCAGTCTCTCAGACGGTTAAGTCAATGTAATGACTGGCACTGAAAAGAGTTTGCTCTTGGCTTTGTATTGAAGAGACGGTGGATGTTGTGAGAGAAAAGCTGCCTAGGTCAATGTGCTTACTGTGAGCTTTGTAGCCAAGTGTATGGTTTGCAGCAAGTCATGTAATTTTTTTAAGATCTTTCAGTGCCCTTTTATTCCAGACAGGGGTTGCAATAAGCAGTCTAAAATCACAAAAGGGTGACTTTTTTTTTTTTTTAACCCTGGCTTGCAGCTGGAAGTATTTTGTATTGCTATGGTGACTTATGTACCTAGTAACACTAGGGAGCTTTTTACTTTGGTATTCAGTGGCACAAAGGGTAATAAATTAGATCATGTCTTGAAGTCCCTCCCAGGCTTATTTTCTATGAGACTTTAATTTTGAAACTATTGACTCATTAGCTTTCCTAGTGACTTCATGTAGAAGTATATAAAGATGACAAATTTTCTGGAACTCAGCTGAAGAGTTTTCCCAAGGGAATCTTTGGAACTGAACAATTTCTAAGCCATATGTGGTATGACAACCTACGTTGATTATTTAAGATTTTGTTTGCCTGTTAAAGTAATAAATATTTTTGAAAGCTAAAAAAAATTAGGTAGCTCCCAAACAACTTTAAGCATTAGCCAAACCAAAAGATTTACAATTTGACCCATTCTTCCTCACAATTCTGTAGTCTTAAGCCCTCAAACATTACATCTTCAAAACCAATTGGTTAGGCTGCAGACATTCTTCCAACTGTACTATTCCTCCACTAGCTTTATGTCCATTACATTGACTATGCTGCAGTATATGAGACATCCAAAACAGAACATGTTATATTTGTGTAACACAGTATCCTTCATAGAAATCCACATTCCCCGTGTAAGGTTTAACACCTGCAGTTTCTTATTTACATTTTTACTTATTACCCGCACTGCCCTCAATTCCTTTGTGCTGTAGGCATCCTGAACTACAAGTGCAATTTTGATTCAGCTGTACAAAGTGTGCTGTGTATACTCTGGGAGAAGATATTAAAAAGATTCACAGCTACAGAACTCTTCAAACTGTGGAAGACTGAAAATTTGTGTGTCCGAGTCAACAAGGTAATCTACTAAAGCACAGAGAATACTGTGGCCAAACTAATTCTTCCTGTAGATTTATATATTTTAGTATTTGAAGAACATTTTTCATCTTTAATTTTTATCTATCTGAAGCACCTTGGCATTCTAAAGACTTCTCTGTGTTAACACCGAACTTGATATAAAATATTTGCCTAGTTTAACCTGTTGAAACACATATTATTCTATTTATGAGCCAATATTTTTAAAGCTGTGACTTTCATTACATTTTTCTACAAAAATACTTTTCACCACATATAATTTGGTAAAATCATAATCACTATACTACAGATGTAGTAACTGACCTGTTTGTTTGAGGTTTTTTTCCCCCTCCTATTTTTTGTTTTCTAGTAGATCTGGACTAGTATTTTCTTGAGAAGAGGTGTATGTTGTCTGGGCAGTACAGCTCTAGGACTGTAGGATATCCTATAGCAGTACAAAAAGAAAAGCTCTCCTTTCCAAACCACTTTTTCAGATTTAGAATTTTTATATTTATGCTTTGGTAGGCAAATGGAGACAAATCCTCAAATCCTACAGTATTTTCATGATATATAATTCTATTACTTTGTCTTTTTATAATTTCACGCTATTATAAAAAGTTTATTATTTTTCTTAAGTAGAAGTGAACTGTTTATTGATGTGAATATGTACAGCCATTTAGGGAGATACTAATCCAAATATTAAGAAAGGGAAGAAAGCGTATTAGACGAGTAATTAAATACAAATTCAGTGATGCTACAACTGTCACATAATCCATTATTATTTTTCCTCGAACATCAGGAATCACTTCCCCCATGTATTTATCACATATACTGAAATGCTTTAAGACATGCTATTATTTCTGGATAAAATAATGCCTCTATGCAAATCTGTAGCTTCAAGCAAGAAAGGAAGGAACATCCTATTGTCAAATATCCTTGTCAGGCAGCTGAGGGTGTGCTACCTCATTTTACTTAGAAGAAAGTGAAGCTACAACATCCTGATGGAAGAAGGCTGGAAATGTGATGCCTATAGAAGCACTGCTCCTCAGTGGGCGTGTTTCTGGATGTGCTTTGTCAAACTGCCACTTTCAAATTACACCCTTCCACCCTGGGACCTCCAAGAGGCATGTTGAGAAAAAAAGGAAAGTAGCAACCTTTTCTTCTCTCAAATGCAACACTGAAGCACGAAAAATTACCTTCAAAATATACTTCTTCTCATATCTATCATCTTATCCATCACCAAGGACTTCAAGTCTACCATGGTGGACTTGGGAGTTGCACTGATTTGGTGATGAAAAGTAGAGGCAACTGCCCTAGCTGGCAGGCACTGCTGCAGACTCTGACAGGAGATAAGACTGCACTGCAATAATTAATTAGGCCACGAAAGTTTGTCTTCTTTAGTTCATCACTAGAGGAATAAGATGGAATTAATGACCACTGGTCACAGAGTGCCTCTGGCACATCGAGTAAGGTGTAGGAGCTAGTAAGAATGAGTTTGTGCAAGTCTCTCATTGCTTTTGCAAACTCCAAGACTAGAGGCTGCTTTCCTATTTATATTAGATGTTGATAAAATTTTATCAGTCACTGTAAAGGAAGCTAGTGTTCTCCATGCCTTACCTTCAATTATTTTAAGATAAAAGGAAGGTGAGCCCCTCTGGGGAAAAAAAAAAATAGATCACAAACCCTAGAATTACCAACTGCGCAAAACTAGTATTGCAAACACAACTTTTCTTTTGTGACACCTGAAAAAGTTGAAAACTCAGTTCTTATTTACTGTAAGATCCATCCTTTCAGTGAGCACCTGATATGACTTCACTGGTATCTGTAAAACAAAACCCAGAGCATCTTTCTCCTTGAGCTTGGCTGCTAAAAAGCTAGGTTGCTTCTACTCACTCTCTAATTGTTTTGTCTTCATGGAAACATACTCTAGGATCACAGGATAATTCAGGTCAAAGAAGCCTCAGGAGATCTCTAGGTCAACTTCCTACCCAAAAAAGGCACATCTGTAAGGTCAGACCAGGTTGCTCAGGGTTTCATTCAGTTGGGTCTAGAAAACCTCTAAGGATGTAGACCATTCAACTTCCTTGACAACTGCCTTACTCACAGCCTACCTGTCCTCATGAGGAAAGATTTCTCCTTACACCCATTCTGAAACTCTCATTTTAAC
Source organism: Bucorvus abyssinicus (assembly GCA_009769605.1). Lineage (NCBI taxonomy): Eukaryota > Metazoa > Chordata > Aves > Bucerotiformes > Bucorvidae > Bucorvus > Bucorvus abyssinicus. Next base: position 27,970,707 of record CM020025.1, read on the forward strand.
TTACGCCCACTGCCTCTCAGTCTACCACCACAGTACAGAGCTCAGTGCTGTCTTCTTGCTAATCTCCCAGTAGGTAATGAGGGTCAGGTCCCCTCAGAGCCACCTCTCCTCCAGGCTGATCAAGCTCAGCATCCTCAGCTTCTCCTCACAAGGCAATTGCTTCATCTTGTGACAATCTTGGTAGCCTTTTGCTGAACTTGCTCCACTTTACTGCTCTATCTTATGTATCCGAGGTGCCCAAAACTGGACAAAGTATTCCAGGTATGGTCTAATGAGCACTGAGAAGTGGGGGGATAATAATTTCCCTCAGTCTTTTGGCGCTCTGCTGTGCTTAGAACACAGCCCGGCACACTATTGACCTTCTCACCTGCAAGAGCATTCTGCTGCCTCATGCTCAGCTTGCTCTCTGCCAGTACTCCCAGGGCATTCTCAGCAAAGCAGATCCCCAGTCAGGCCATCCTAGAGTGCATCATTGCAAGCACATCTTCCTTCCTCAATGCAGGGCATGGCATTTCATTAAGTTCCTCTTGGCCCAGTCCTTCAGCCCATACAGGTCCTCTGAATGGCTATCCCACTCTTCGCATACTGACTTTGTCCCCCTAATTTGATGTCATCTACAAAGCTGATGAAAAAGAGGTTCACCCTCCAGGATATCAATAAAGATGTTAAACAGGACAGGTCCCAGCATATTCTGAAGTCCCAGGAGAAATCAAAGAATGCCCAGGTATTGCAAATGGAAGACCAGAGTAAAAGGCAAGAATTAATTGGGTGTGAAGATCTAGCATGGACATGGCAGAGGAAAGCTAATCTGAGTGCGTATGTATCTCTAATATCAGAGGTGAGGGGGGCATCAGGAAGATACTTATTGTTAATCTGAAAGGTCTAAACTAAGTGAACACATGGTGCTATTTTAAAGAAAAGAATATGCCACAAGCTATATAGGGTGTCTGAAGAGGAGGTTCAAAGGATTAAGAGGGCAGTTTAATGCCAAAAAATTGAAAAGGTGATTTTATCTGTATCTTTTGGATTTTAGGGGAATGTAGATAGCAGAAAATATTAAGACATTACACTTTCATTAACAAAAAAAAAAAAAAACAACCCCGATGTTTTTAAGAATCACTTAAAAATTTATTGGTTAACAGGGCATTCCCAATTATTTCTGTCACAACTAAGGAAATGTTTTCTTGCTTGTATTTGCACAGATAAAAAGGTTCCAGATCTCAACATAAGCAATTTTCCTAATGTTGCAGACTACTAAGACTGTACAAATTTTCAAAGATTTAATAAAAAGAATTCAGATCTGGGAGAACGCCTTGTCTTATTTGAACTAAAATTGAGAAATGGGGCTGTAAGCAGTCACAAGGAATATCAGATGGAGATTAGGAGTGATTATGAGTGACTGAAGGCAGAATAAGAAATAAGGGAAAGCCAAAGACATGGAGACAAATGGCTTCCTGGGATGAAATCCAGATCTCATTTAAGTCATTGGCAAAATTCCCCTTGAATTCATTAGGGCCGTGATTTCACTTGTGAAGTTTATTCACAGCAGAATATGTTAAGTGAAATACACAATACATCTGACAGAACGCCTGGGGAGAAGGGAGAATAACCAAAAGTGATACACATAGCGAACCACATATTTTTCTACTAGGCAAATCAGGTGGAATAACAAATTCCTGTGAGAAACTGCAAAAATCTAATTCATACTAAAATTAGACTAAGATTTGCCAGTAACATGGAGGTAAGTTAACAGTGAGAATTCTCTAAGATCCTACATTTCATTTCGAATATTATTCAAATATGAACACCCCAGAAGAAGATATAAGCAGAGGTAACAACGCAATATATTTAGACTAGTCAAATGTAAAGTTAACTGTGAAAAAAATAACAAAGCTGACAATATATGCAGATCAATTTACTGTTGACAAATAAAAGAAAGAAAATAAACTACCTATATAGATCTATCTACTGTAAACACTTGGGAAATAAGTTATGAATCCTTCAAGGGTGCCTCTGCTCAAGAAGTCAAACCCCATTATGATAGACTAACTAGGGAAAATAATGTGACAATAATATAAACCATGTTTATGTATTTATACTAGTCCCTCACTTCAACTTGTATGTTCGATGTTCCTGATTACCTTTTAGCTATCGCCCACTCATCTCAAAAAACAATACAGCAGAATCCAGAAAAGAACAACAAAAGTGACCTATGGCACGGTAAACGTATCTGTAGAAGGAAACTTTAAAAATGATAGCAGTACTTTGAATTGATTTAATTTAGCTGCCACTAACCCACAAGAGGAATAGCAGCTTGGAGATATCAGTAAAAGTGACATACTAGAAATATGGAAATAAGGAAAATACAGGAAAAAAGCAAATGTTCACCTTACCCATTCTTGAGGGTCTTCCAATTTAATATGGCATATTTGTGATCATTCTATCACTATCACAATTATCCTGCTACTAATTTCTTCTAATAAAGAGACACAGAGCTACTGCTAAAGAAAAGTTTTTAAAGTCCTCAGTAAGCTACACAACTAATGAGCTGTGCTTTTTTAATTTATTATTTTTAATAGGATTAAATAGGATTAAAATCAATAAAATTCAATAATTCTGAGATGCCATCTGCCATTACTCTACAGGTAAATGTTTCAACAGATATTGACCCTCACACTGCAGAAGCCAGCCAGCCATTAATTCATGGAAATTAGGAGCAAACCTCTCCCTTTTTCCTTTCAATATCATAGGCACTTCCCAATGCAGGCATGGAATTGTACTACTTATCTACAAAATACACCAATATATTCGCTCCTAAAGTGGCTGGAGATAGTGTTTGGTGCTTATTCCCTACTAGTTTGGCCTTGCCCAAGCACATCAAAATACAAATTGGTTCACTTTAAATTAGGGACAGCTAAAACAAGAATAGAGTTTCTATTCTAAAGCAAAGTTTGAACATGGACATTGGTAGCGAATCAAAAGGAAAAGGAAAACATGCAAAACAAGTTTTTCAAGAATTTCAACTTTACAGTAATGAGCTTGACTTGAAAAAATGTTGAAAATAATAAAAAAAACCCAACCAAACATGTCCTCTTCTTCCTTTTAGCTTTGTACAAAGAAATGAAACTAACAAAAAGAAGATATAGTTAATTAAAAAATTGGTAATGATTTTTTTTCTCAGATTATGAAGCTGATAATTACATTGAACAGGTCTTCATATTTTGTTTTTTGGGGTGTTTGGTTTTTTTTTTAAGTTGGCAAGAAAATGTCAAGACAGTAAATAGGGATACCCTATCTGCACTGATATATTATCAGCTATGAAAGTTAGTAATTCTTACTACACAAGTGATCAGATGGAATCTTTGAATTGTAGATAAAGAAAGTATCTTTCTGGAAAACGGACTTATTAACAATATTTTCTCTTTAAATATCAAATGAAGCTCAAAACTCACGCACAATTAGCCCTTCTTACAGGATCAAACTTTTCAGGAATCAAGTTCTGATTAAGAAGATGACATTAACAGATTTTCTGATTCTTGTTAGTCTTACTAAAAGTCCTTGGCTTGCTCCCTTTGATGTCTAAATAAATGTATTTTCTCTGTGATAGAACCACAAAGAACAACAAAGTAGAAACTTGACCAGAAATTAGCTTAGGGCACAGGCCTCTCAAGTCTTTCTAACCGTCAACTGCATCTAGTTCAAGCATCAAAAGTTAACATGCTAAACAAAGAAAAGGATTAGGGAGAAAGAGCACAGAAGTTTTTAAGGTAAAAATTCAAAGGAAAATGACAATACACTAGAGATTTGAGTGCTTGAATATTTTGGGGATTGTTGAAGAATCACTGAAAAAGAGCACGCCTGAAAACAGCAAAGTTTAAGAGGCTACGGATCTGGCATGCTCTGTAGTATCTAATGGCTGGGAAGTTTTAAAAAATTGTACCACAGATACACAGAAGCTTAGCAGCAACAACTAAACATCTCAGTGTTCTTTGTGGGTTAGAGCTGGCAAATGTTTATGCAAAATTTGGAAAGCTATTCAGTGAACCAGGAAAAGCTGAGGTAGAATTTGGACTGTACTGTGTGTGTTTTCCAAATTTCTTAATATAAATACAGGGTATATAAAATTGTTTTTCTATTTCTGTCAAAAACTTTTACATCAATAAAATGTATCTGCTATCTTGGACGACACAGAGCTGATTGGATAGATAATGTGGGACAAAAAGGCTGAATATAATAGCATTTTCCTAAAACTTCCAGCACACTTTTGTGAGTTTTTATCAGCTAATCATCAACATTTGACCACAGTGGCACCTAAACATTTTGTCCTAATGCAACAGCAAGAGACTAAATAGCATTACACTTACACCTAGGCATGGAACATCTTTTCTTCTGGAACAGTCTTCACAGAAAATGATGATTGATAGGTATGCTTGAAGGGTATTTTTCAAAATTTTCAGCAGGATGCTACTAAAGTATTTCCTTTTCATATGCTGTTTCTTGGAGCATTGATCTTTTATTTTATTTTTCCAGTGTTTAAGAGCTAGGACTTGAAGTGATGCCTGCTTTGCGTTTGCTAGAACAAGCCTGGAGAATGGCCAGCCCTTTGGTATGCTTTTTGGTCAATAGTTGATGGCACCATTTAGCAATTAGAATCACACATCACACTTGGCAGGGACAAATGGGTCAAACTGACCTGTTTAGGACTGTCTGCACTGCTCTAGCTGACGTTTTTTCACATTAGTTGAATCTTAGGCTCATTATATATTTTTCTGTAAGGCTGAGTTTCATTCGATCTTAAAAATAAGAATGCTTTTAAAGATATTTAGTTATGACAGCTGTTCCAGATTACAAAGTAAATGGCCTTGGACAATTCAGCTACCCTTGTAAGCCACGGCATACATGAAAAAAACCCTTAATTTTTCCAGATTTATCATAAGAATAACAGGTTGGAAGAGACGACAAGAGATCACACGCTCTCTTTATCTCCTTCCCCTACCCCAAAGCAGGATAATTTATCCCTAAACCACTTCTGACCACTTCTAATTTGTTCTTAGAAGCCTCCAGTATCAGTGGTTCCGCAGTCTCTCTGTGCTGGTACAGATATCAGCACTTAACTATCCTACAGTCAGAAAGGTTTTATTTTTTTCTGGTGTCTATCCTAACTCTTCTTGCTGAAATAATGATTTATTATTTCTTGTCCTGTTCCAAATGGACAAGGGCAAGTTCATTCCCATCTTCTCTGCACAGTGTTCTGAAGATTGTTATCATTTCCCCACCCATTTTCTCTTTTCTCAACAAACAGTAGTTTTAGTCCTTCCTCCGTCTTCAGAAAAGGCCAATCAGAACTGGATGGAGGACAGAGCTTACTTTTATGTACAACATTCCTGTTAAGTAAGCTTTCACAACCACATACCTTTGTCAGTGCACATTCAGTTGACGATCTGCTACAATTTCTAGAGTCTTCAGAATGACTGCGTATCCAGTCATCACCACCTCATACTTACAGCAATGATTGTTCTTACATGTAACACTTACTCTAACTTTTCTCAGAACATTTCAGCAAATGGTTAATGACATGTGAATACTAATCATGCCTCCCATTTCTATGTTATTACAGATTCAAGATTTAGATGTGAAGAACAACTTTTGAAGATTATGTTATAACTGTATGGCCTCTGCAAGAAAACACAAATAAAGTCTGCCTGCAGACCGAGTCTGAGACATCGCAGAGCCTAGCTTAACATGTCCTGCCTCTTAACTGCATACTTTGTCCTGTGCTCAGTGTAGACTTCTGCTTCACAGGGCAGTATATTCCAGCCAAATTAAATACATACAGTGCATATTGTTTACTACATCTCTAAATATCTAGCTACAGAATAAAGAAATAAATGTTTTATATTGTGATTCTAGTAACTCCAGATGGATACAAGAGCATAATTATTTCTTTCATGATCCCATGAATAAAAGGGCATGCATCGTAACAGAACACTACTTGATGGCTGCTCATTTCAATGTATTTCACTGATACCAGTCATGGTTTACCTTTTGGTTTAATGTACCTATAGTGGATTCTAATGCCAACTGGCATTGTGTCAAACACTTCTCTAAACAAAGCCTGTGCTGTTCTACGGGGGGAGAGTAGTGTAAGTAATATACGTCTTCCATTCAAACTACACCTTAAGATGCTTTTCAAAAATGAAACAATTCAATTACTACCTAACAAATGCAAGAGTTTGCGGCAGGGATTTGAAAATCCTTTTTGTTTTGCCTTTGCAGCGCTTGTCACAAGGCCCTCAGTTCATCCTTTAACATTGTGTTATAAAAATAAATCACAACAGTTCAGCTGAATTTAGCTAAAATATGTTTCTTCCCCATAAGAACAGAGGGAAAGAAGGAACACATTATATATGTGAATGTATCTGGAGTGCTTCAAAAAACTGTTAACACCTGCACATGAAAATAATTCCAAACTGAGCAGTTTTATGAAATAGCTACTAGAAAGGTGAGGAGAATGGACAGTCTGCTGTATCAGAAAGAGCCTGTTTGGTCTACCAAATGAAGATTCAAAGTTCACAATGTGCTCTCTAGAACACATCTGAGAAACAAAGAGTAAGAAAGACTATGTAAACTAGAGCATAAATCAGTGACACTGAATTGGAATACATTTAGTCTGGAAATTGGAATGCGGATTATAATCCACAAAGTTCCACAACAGCTTTCAAATTTGAGACAGATAATTTTAGGAGAGGAATTGTGTAACACGGTTGCCCACAACACGACTCATTTCCTCTGTTCTTAGAACAAGAGATAAAAGCTCAGAGAACATGTTTCAGCTGTCACGTCTGATAATGCCAAATTTGCAAGGAATGAAGAAAAGGAGGGGAAATATAAAGAAAAATAAAAATCAAGTTGGGGGAAACCCCTTATTACCCAGAGTACTACTATCACAGCATAATACTGCATCAAAGAAATATTTCCCCTTATCCATCTCAACCAGAAGCTTATGGAAGTCTTTGAAAAGGGTTAGTGAGAGGCCATGATCATACAAAAGCTGTGCAACATCATTAAACCTCTGTTAATGGGTAAAGGGGAACAAATGAACTTCTTAAGTCTAGGTGCAGGAGGAAGACTGCTGGATTTGTTCAGCCTAATTTAAGATACACAGTTAATAGCGTTTAGTTGGAGCAGACCACCAGAATGCCTGCAGTTATAACCCCAACAGAGACAACATCAGGGTCTGTACTACACAGATGCATTCCCAGCACTGTTCTAAATCATAGACTGCTGTTAGATACCAAGAGCACCTTTTCTCAACCACACTTTGCCAGGAGATTGTGAACACTGCTTTTCTATATGGACTTTACCAGGTATAATCACATCTTCAGTCATCTTGAGATTTGATTACTTTAATGTGACCTACACATGGGGTTTCACACTGAGATGAAGTCTTTCTATAAACTCCTAAAAAAAAAAAAAGGTGCATTGAAATTTCTAGTCTTTTAAAATATGTAAAGTGCCTAGAGTTTTCTACAAATTCTAAAGACTAAATAATAGACAATAACACCCCCGCAGCATAATGTCCTATATTTTTCAATGAATCTTTGTTTGGATTTATGGATCATAATTCAAACTACTTGTATAAACATTACTAATTGGATATAATTCTATTTTTTTTGCTGTTTAACTGATTACACATATACATAAAGACACACTTTGGACACGTGTATTTACAAAAAAATATCTAAAGAGTCCACTTTCAAAAATTTTGGCTTACAATATTACAGATACTCAAAACCTAAATGCAATTATCAAAAGTGGATAAAATTAATAACTGTATGTGCAGTTTTAGAAATACATTGTTAATGGCACTACTATCTCAGCTTTTGTGTTGTACAAATACAGGAATCTCCTGCGAATTAAATTTAAGAGTTAAGAGAACCTCACTGCAGAGAGATTTACTTGCACAACTTCAAATACATTTTTAACATCTGTAACAATATTTTAAGATGCTGCCTTTTCTATGTGAAAAGCATAAATATCTTTCCCATACATTGAGAATTCATGACAGCACTACCACAAAGTTTTCAGCAAGACAGCTTCCAAAAAGATTCTGTGAAACCCCACAGGAGCCTACCAACTTTTCCAAGCCATGCTATGGGGATCTGATACTTTTCAGCTGAAGGCACTATATCTCTGGAGTGATCTTTTTGTCAAGAGCATTGGGAACACACCAAAGAAGTGCAACAATTGGGTCTGGAATAATGTAAAGAAGAAAAAGAAACTTCCAATCCAAAGTGAGAAAAGTAACATTTTATAAAAGACTGGAACATCAGTCTTGAAAAATAAGAAAATTAATGAACAGAAGCAAAATGTAGAAGACAAACGGACTGAGAAGTTGAAGTAATGCAACATCTTTTTAAAAAAAGGAGAATATAAACATTTATAAAAATATTCAAGTGAAAAGTGAGGTCAATGTGAATGGTGAAAAATATTATTACTCAAAATATCACTGCTTATTTTGCCATTAGTGCCCACAGGTGAGTGGCTCTGTTGGAAAGTAGGGAGACACAGGCGCTACTCAAAGACTTTACTGTTGCATGATCCATACAACCAGTAAACAAAAAAAATATGTAAATTGTAAAAACCAGGATGATGACACGTTGGATTGTTGGACTTGTCTGTCACTTTCAGATGCTCTGCAGTGCTAGGAAAAGCGAAATTATTTCAGTGTGTATTCTCAAAATATAGCTTCTTTCAGTGGGAATATGCTCAGACAAAAGCTATATACCCTTTAAGTTCATGTTTCTAAGCTGTTTCTCTTTTCATACAAAAAATAAAAATCAATTGTTATCACAAAGTCTCTTTGCCCATTACATTCTTTATGTTAGATTTATGAATAAAAATGTGTGAAATTAAATTATACAGGCATTAAAATATCATGTGATTAGGTGAAGCATTTTTGATGAACAAGGATACCCAAGAAATACTGCAACTGTTACCATATTCATCGGCTCAATTACATGCTTCTCACCTATTTAATAATGCTTGTTACATCCCTGTTAATTGATGTGTTTCAAGAGTTTATTTTCTTATACTCTATGTCAAATCTTACACAATGAACAAGAGACTTGGATCGTAGCAGTCTCCTAGAACAGAACAAGCCTCCAAGGTAAATGCAAAAAGATCATGAAATGGACAATGCAATGATAACAATAAAAAAAAAAAAAAAAAAAAGAAAAGAAAAGAAAAGAAAGAAGGAAAGACAGGGGATTGGAACATTATGAAGTTAAAGAAACAAGGGAATGAAAGGGATTAAAACTGGAATGATAGGTAACCTACTGTAAGTGGTGTGAAAGCTTAACAGTGGGGGACTGGAATAATCAGATATGGGAACGACCTGACAATGGAATGCTTTCAAACTGAAGCACCTCAAAAGTAAATGATCTTAGAGCAGAATAATCATATTTGCCTCTGGGAATAAAATTTAAAGATAAAAAAAGTTTGGAAAAAAATAACAAGTTTGATGATTATGCAGATAGAACTGCAGAGAGAAATGATCCAGTCAGGGCAAGGGTGGGAAAGGTAAAGGAGTAGGGTTGGGAATGACAGCAGAATACAAAGGAAAAGGTGACTGAAATTACAGATGTTTGGAACTCACCTTTTCACAGACAGAACTGAAGACGAAGGACTACACTGGATGCACTCATTTTTTAAATTCATCTCAGACTGACTCTTACTTTTGTTCATTTGGACAAAAGTTATTCTTTCTCACAGCAACCTAACATAACATTTTCCAGAAACAGCTTTAAAGATCATGGGACATATGTATGTCTTCATATTTGACTTCAAACTATTCCTGTCTTACAGAGTACTGCACTACAATAGGTGAACACAGAGTCATACATGAGATGAGGATATATGAATTCACTTTTTAAGAAGTGACTCTAAAATATTATTTTTTGTTTTCAATGTACTTTTTAAAAAAGCAATCAACAACTAAATTCTAGAAAGGAGAATGACATCCATTATCTCTAGGATTCTAGATTTGCTGCTAGGAACTAGATTATTAACAGAAGTCATTTGAGAAAATAAGAGGTGAGTTGATTTGTCCTCAGTCTACACTCTCATGCAGCATGAGCAGGGAGAAAACTATGACGGTCCCCTTTCACCAAACCTCACCAGCAGGATATTTGCTTTCCTCATCTCCTTTGCTTACCCCTCCCACTCCTTGTTAAATGAGCTGCAGTGAGTTTTAACAGAATGGCATAATCACTCCATTGTTTCCTATGGCAAGACTATATTTTTTCTGTCTACAATTTTCCAAGTTTTCTGATAACCGGTTTCTTTCTTCCTAAACTGCTATGAGCAGAGTTGCAAATTAAAATGTTACCTTTTTCCCCCAAGTTTATACAATGAAGTAAGATGGCATTTTGCATAATACATTTGCCAAAATATGAACACGTGGACAAGAGATGCACTAAATGTTCTGGTGATCACAGAATCGTTTTCGTTGGAAAAGACCTTTAAGGTGATCAAGTCCACCCATTAACCCAGCACTGCCAGGTCACCATTAAGCCATGACCCTCAGCACCACATCTACACATCTTTTAAATACCTCCAAGGGTGGTGACTCCACCACTTCCCTGGGCAGCCTGTTCCAGTGCTTGACAAATTTTTCCTAAAATCCAACCTAAACCTCCCCTGGAGCAACTTGAGCCCATCTCCTCTGTTTCTATTGCTTGTTACATGGGAGAACAAACTGACCCCCATCTTGCTACAACCTCCTTTCAGCTAACTGTAGAGAGCAGTAAGGTCTCCTCTCAGCCTCCTTTTCTCCAGGCTAAATAGCCCCAGTTCCCTCAGCTGCTCCTCACAGGACTTGTTCTCTAGACCCTTCAGCAGTCTCGCTGCCCTTCTCTGGACTCGCTCCAGCGCATCAATATCCTTCCCGTAGCAAAGGGCCCAAGGGTCCAAAACTGGACACAGTATTCAAGGTATGACCTCACCAGTGCCGAGTACAGGACAATCACTTCCCTAGTCCTGCTGGCCACAGTATTGCTGATTTAAGCCAGGATGCTGTTGGCCTTCTTGGCCACCTGGGCACACTGCTGGCTCATATTCAGCTGGCTGTCAACCAGCACCCCCAGGTCCTTTTTCACCAGGCAGCTTTCCAGCCACTCTTCTCTAAGCCTGTAGCGTTACAGGGAGTTGCTGTGATTCACCTGCAGGACCTGGCACTTGGCCTTGTTGAACCTCATACAACTGGCCTTGGCCCATCAATCCAGCCTGTCCAGTTCCCTCTGTAGAGCCTCCTGACCTTCAAGCAGATCGACACATCTGCCCAGCTTACTGAGGATGCACTCGATTACCTTGTCCAGGTCATTGATAAAGACGTGAAAGAGAACAGGCCCCAATACTGAGCCCTAGGGAACACCACTGGTGACAGGCCACCAACTGGACTGAACTTCATTCACTACCACTCTTGGGGCGTGGCCATCCAGCCAGTTTTTTATCCAGCAAAGGGTACACCCATCCAAGCCATGAGCAGCCAGTTTCTCCAGGATGATGCTGTGGGCAGCAGTGTGAAAAGCTTTACTAAAGTCTAGGCAGACAACACCACAGCCTTTCCTTCATCCACTAAGCAAGTCACCTCGTCACAGAAGGAGATCAGATTAGTCAAACAGGACCTGCCTTTCATAACTCTGTGCCATCTGGGCCTCATCACCTGCTTGTCCCATACGTGCCATGTGATGGCACTCAAGATAATCTGTGCCATAACCATCCCTAGCACTGAGGTCAGATTGACAGTCCTGTAGTTCCCTGGTCCTCTTTCTGGCCCTTCTTGTAGATGGGCATCACATTTGCTACCCTCCAGTCGACTGGAGCCTCCCTGGTTAGCCAGGTCTTCGGATAAGTGATGGGAAGTGGCTTGGTGAGCACTTCCACCAGCTCTCTCAGTACCCTTGGGTGGATCCCATCTGGGCCTATCATAGACTTGTGTGTGTCTAAGTGGTACAATAGGTCACTGATCATTTCCTCATAGATTACGTGGGGTTCCTCTTTCACGGGCACCCCCTTGCTGTGGGGTAAGAGCTTGCGTGCCCTTGCGAAGTTGAGAGCTATGCTGGTGGTGGCATATGCCTCCGGTAGGGTCTCCCAAGCCTGACAGGTCTCAACTGAAGGGTCAGACAAAGTGTGTCCACGGGCAGGATGGGCTCACTAGCCTTTGGGCAACCATCCTAGGAGAAGGACAACTCTAACTCCAAACCCGGGCAGATGGAGCTCGTTTAGCCCTGTAAGGCCATCCATCTAAGAGAAGGATACTCTAACCAAACCTACGACCTGAGGACTTCGCTGTCACCGTCCAAGCTCGCTAGGCCCTGGCAGATGAACCTCAGGTGTAAAGGGTGGGGCCAGTCTCGCGCACGCTGCGCCTCACCTAAAAAATCCACCGCGCAGGCTTGAAGGGTGTACTCACGTTTGCAAAGCCCTGTAGCGACAGGCAAGGGACGAAACGGCAGGTGGAAAGATGTCACTGGAAGCCGCAGACCCAACCCTGCATGCAGGCAGTTCAGGACATTGGTCGCTTGAGACTGACCCGGGAGATGACAGTCTCGTTCGGCAGCATCCTGAATGACCAAGCAGCCTTTTTCAAGGAGAGCACTGCTTGCTCCGCATGGAGAGGGGCCTAGAAAAGGTGGCCTAACCAAAGCTCATCTCCCCTTCCAATCCGGTTGGCTAGCCACGGCCAACAGGCATCTTCTATTGCGGTCAACCAAAGACAAAGAGACAAAGGCATACACCTGCCTCCAAAGGTGTGTCCAGATTGACACTCGCATGTTGGAACATCAGAACCATGCTCGATACAGCAGACAGTGGGCGTCCTGAACGCCGTTCTGCTACAATTGCTCACGAACTGTCACGACTCAACATCGACATTGCTGCGCTCAGTGAAGTTCGCCTCCATGAGGAAGGCAGCCTTAAAGAACATGGTGCCGGCTACACACTGTATTGGTCAGGCAAACCCAAAACCGAAAGTCATCATTCCGGAGTTGGCTTCATGATTAAAATCTCCATCGCCTCTAAACTTGAAAATTTGCCAACAGGTCATTCCGATCGCATTATCTCCTTACGCCTCCCGCTACACAACAAGCAACATGTTGTTCTCTTCAGCATATATGCCCCAACTCTCCAAGCTGACCCTACAGAAAAAGACAAATTCTACACCGATCTGCACCGCCTTACTCAAAAGATTCCTGCAGATGATAAGATCATAATCCTTGGTGACTTCAACGCCCGAGTAGGTAAGAACTCTGAAGCCTGGAAAGGAGTACTAGGCGAGCATGGAGTTGGAAACTGCAATGACAACGGTCGCCTCTTGCTAGAGTTTTGTGCTGAGCAGCAGCTTACCATCACCAACACTATCTTCCGGCAGAAAGACAGCCTGAAGACAACCTGGATGCATCCTCGATCTAAACACTGGCACCTCATTGACTATGTCTTAGTGCGCCAGAGAAATGTTCGCGATGTCTGTCACACCCCAGTGATGCCTATGCAGAATGTCAAACAGACCACCGCCTTGTGCGCTGCAAACTTAACCTCCACTTTAAGCCCAAACCTAAGAGGGGCGGCATTCTGAGGAGGAGGCTCAAGGTTAACAATCTTCAAACAGCTGCAGTGAGAGACAGCTTCCAGGCAAACCTTCAAACTAGGCTTGAAGACCATCCCATAGACTCTTCTCCTGAAGCGCTTTGGCAACATATTAAAAATAGCATCCTGCAGTCCTCCGAAGAATCCTTAGGGTTCTCCTCAAAGAAAAACAAAGACTGGTTTGATGAAAACAATCCAGAGATCCAGGAATTGCTGGCAAAGAAGAGATCTGCTCACCAAGCACACCTCGCTCAGCCATCTTGCCATGTAAGAAAAGCAGCCTTTCGTCTTGCATGCAGTAAACTCCAACAGAAACTTCGAGACATCCAGAACAAGTGGTGGCTCAACCTAGCAGAAAAGACTCAACTATGCGCAGATTTGGGTGACCACAGAGGATTCTATGAGGCTCTGAAAGCAGTGTACGGACCCACACACCAAGTTCAAAGCCCCCTACTCAGCGCAGATGGCCAAACGCTTCTCACAGATAAAACCTCCATCCTGAATCGATGGTCTGAACACTTTCAAACTCTCTTCAGTGCCAACCATGTTGTCCAAGACTCAGGAATCCAGCTCATCCAAAAACAAACGGTGAAAAACAAATTGGATATAGCCCCTACTATGGGAGAGACCCTTAAGGCCATACAGCAGATGAAAACCGGCAAGGCAGCTGGGGTCAACGGAATCCCGCCTGAAATCTGGAAACATGGAGACCAAACGCTCCATGCTAAATTTCACGAGCTAGTTGTGCGCTGTTGGGAACAAGGCGAACTACCACCAGATCTCCGTGATGCAATCATCATCACCCTGTACAAGAAAAAAGGAGTAAAGTCAGACTGCTCAAACTACCGAGGCATAACTCTGCTCTCCATTGCTGGAAAAATTCTCGCAAGAATACTATTGAACAGATTGGTACCCGCTATCGCAGAAGAACTTCTACCTGAAAGTCAGTGTGGTTTCAGAGCCAACAAAAGTACCACAGACATGGTATTCGTTCTCAGACAACTGCAAGAGAAGTGTAGGGAACAGAACAAGGGTCTCTATGTAACTTTCGTTGATCTCACCAAAGCCTTTGACACTGTGAGCAGAAAAGGTCTGTGGCAGATCTTGGAACGATTAGGATGTTCCCCAAGTTCCTCAAAATGATTATCCTGTTACATGAGGGGCAGCGCGGCCAAGTCAGATATGGCGATGCACTCTCTGAGCCCTTCCCAATAGCCAATGGTGTGAAACAAGGTTGCGTTCTCGCACCAACTTTATTCACAGTTTTCTTCAGCATGATGCTCCAAAGGGCCACGGCAGACCTCGACGAACAAGACGGCATTTATATCCGATATCGTACCGATGGGAGCCTTTTCAACCTAAGGCGACTGAAGGCCCACACCAAGACCCTGAATCACCTTGTCTGCGAGCTGCCTTTTGCTGACGATGCCGCCCTTGTTGCCCACACAGAAGCAGCTCTGCAGCACTTAACATCCTGCTTTGCAGAGGCGGCTGAGCTTTTTGGGCTGGAAGTCAGCTTGAAGAAGACAGTAGTTCTCTACCAACCAGCACCACAAGATGATTACCATCATCCCCACATCACCATTGGCGAGTCAGAGCTTCAGTCAGTCCAGCAGTTCAGCTATCTGGGTAGCATCATCTCCTCAGATGCCACGATTGACAAAGAGATAGACAGCAGAATAGCAAAGGCAAACAGAGCTTTCGGAAAACTCCATAAAAGAGTCTGGTGCAATAAACCCCTGAAGAAAAGTACAAAGATCAGTGTCTACAGAGCCGTGGTACTGTCTACTCTTCTGTACGGGTCTGAATCATGGGTCATCTACCGCCACCATCTGCAACTCCGCACAATCCTAAACATCCACTGGACTGACTACGTGACTAACGTTGCTGTCCTTGAACAGGCAGACGTCACCAGTATTGAGGCCATGTTGCTGAAAACGCAGCTGCGTTGGGCAGGGCACGTCTCCAGGATGGCGGATCACCGCCTCCCTAAGATCGTGTTCTGTGGTGAACTTGTCACCGGCTGCCGCAAGAGAAGAGCTCCAAAGAGGAGATATAAGGACTCCCTGAAACAACACCTCAGCCTAGGCCATATTGACCACCATCAGTGGTCCACCCTGGCCTCCAATCGGGAGATTTGGAGACACACCATACATAACGCTGCTGTCTCCTTTGAGAGCACGCGTAGAATCAGGCTCGAGGAGAAAAGACAGCGCAGAAAGAACCGTGCCTCGACTATACCACCCAAGGAGACCCTCCGGTGTGCTCTTTGCAACCGGTCTTGCCTATCCCGCATTGGCCTTTTCAGCCATCAATGCGCTTGCAATAAGCGTGGGCAAAGCCCTTCCCAAATCTTCGTCCGCGAAGCCAAGCCATGAATGTGGGGTTCATTCCACTCTACATCTCTGTCTTCCAGGTCAAGGGGCTGGGCATTCAGAGAACAACTGCTCTTACTATTAAGGACTGAGGCAAAGGTGGCATTCAGTACCTCAGCCTTCTCCTCATGCCGGGTCACTATCTTTCCCCCTGCACCCAGTAGAGGATGGAGATTCTCCTTAGCCCTCCTTTTGCTGTTAATGTATTTAGAGAAATATTTTTTATTGTCTCTTATGACAATTCCATATCACTGAAGAATTGCAATAATCACTGAAGTGTGATCAATCTAGTACAACTGCACAGACAAAACACCAGAAAAACAGTTGAACTTGATTTCTATCCCTGATATTCCATCCCCGAGAGTGAGAACTCTTGAACAGAGACAGGAAAATAATAGCACAAAGTTGATTTCATTACGATCCTGATATTCATTTAAGAACCTAAATATATTAGCTCTGAAGGAGCTGACTTTCAGATTCCTCCAAAACTCTTCAGCAGTATACTGGCTATGACATGCAGGTTAAAAAGAAGATATATCATCACTAATGCGTGAACTGTCATTATTGTCCCATCTTTCGTCAGATTGGGAATGGAAACTGGGAGGCATGCAGCATAAAATTTCAGATGCTTTATCTAATTATTAATACAGGAGATATCCCAACTATGAGGCCATGGTTATACCGATCGCCTAAAACTTACTGCAGTGTTTTGAAAGTGTTCAAGAAGTGTAAGAAATGGAGCAGATGATGTATCATTACCCAAGTCAAAAAACTGTAAAGCTTTTAAAGTGCCACTGCCCTAAATACACTGGCTGTGATTCACTGCACTTAACAAGCATTTAAACGTTATACGTTTACTAGAAGTTATATATCTACCATCTTTCTCTTGTCAGTGAACAGTGACTACTTTCTAAGCAGCTGATTCACCCACCTATGTTAGATACCTGTCCACAGATGGATAAGTTAATGACTCTAACTGCTCTTACAACTCTGTTTTGAAAACCAGATGTGAAGTACCAGGTTTGAATCCAAATAATTTCAGTAATGTCTCCAGTTTCTGACACTGAGTAGCATGTTCTCACGCTCAAAGCACAGAAATACTGACTACTGTACACACACACACTTTTCACTATATTTATAAAAAGATAATTTTTTGCTAAAAAAATTAATATGAACATTCCAAAATAAGAAAGATCTGCTAAATTTTGCTGATTAAATGATATTCGGTACAATTCTAACAATGAAATGCCTAACTGAGATGCTTGGCTTCAACACTATCACTGGGAATCTTTTTGCATTTCCTGCTTGATGCTCTAATACCAAACAAATGTCTCTCCCTGGAAGCTTGTCTGAAATCCAAACTCTGCCCCTTCCCAACTGAATGCTCTGATCTCTAAATTGCATGCAACCTCTTGCTTCTTTCCCTAATACCACGCTCCATTGCTCTTGGCTGCAAGTCAGCTTCAAGGTGGCAGGAAACATAATTGCTCAACATATTCCTGGTGTTGTGGCTAGTACACTTTCCTGGGAAACAGGAGATGGAGGTTCAATCTACTTGGAGAGCAGAGCCACTGACTTTACTGGTGAGGGCAGTAATTATAACTTCCCTCGAGAACAGTTCTCTAGGGGAGAAATACCCAGACTTTCTGGGTGAACGTTCTCCAGAAGCTACAAGTGGATTCTTGTGGAGTAAACTGTATTTTTTTTCCCCAGTGTATTAACTATTTTTCTTTAAAAAAAAAAGCTCCTGGGTTTATGTAATCTGCGTAGGTAATGTGAAATTTAAAATTTCTTTTCATTGTTTACCATATTCCTTACTTGTGTTACTTCTGCCACGTTTTCCTTATGTTCTTTTTTCGCATTTTCTTAAGTAATAGTCTTTAAAAAAAACAAGGGGCCCTGTTCAATGTGGTCACGGAGGCAAGGAAGAGGCCCCTCTTTTTCCTTGGTTCTCTACCGCCTGCACAAGCCTCTCCCTTCCTTGACTTCTTGCAGATTGCATTCATTCCCCTTTTCACGTTCTCGGCTTCTTCAGCAAGTAAAAGGCAAAAAAAATCACAAGTGAGCAGGTGTCTAGTCATAGCCTGCATCTCTTAGTTGACAGTTCATGGTCTCACAGAAGCCCAGTAATCTTGCGATAAATTTAGTGCAAGCGATGAATGAGCATAACCTCTTTCTCCAATGGTATCTCAGTGCATTTACATTCTGTTGCTTCAATCTGTCGAGAACTGAGCAACATGTAGCTGTAAGTTTGTAAAGAGTCACCACGGCAAGTCTCCAAACGGCCTGTTTTGACAAAAGACATATCTTCGAAATGAGAGAGAAAGGCTGAATTTTGAGTTAGGGTGTAACTCCAGTTATTTGCCTTTTTTATAGGCAAGGAGTGCTACAATATGCAGTATTTTATCTATAAACACAGCTATAAGTGTAGCCATATCTACATAATCATATGCACAGATATCTCAGTTTATCCAGCAGAATGCCAGACAGTACACAGAATATGTAAACAGATCTGCCAAACACTTACAAAACAACTTTAATAGCAAGTGTCATTCTTTTCTGTAAAGTAGCTGTTTTTAACACACATGATCTAACTCTTGTTTGCTCTTTAAAGTTTTATTGTCTTGGCATTTTATACAGGAAGAGAGCATTAGCATACTCAGGAGAACTGCTAAAAGTAAAAGGCCTCAAGCTACCCACTGCATGGTTGATAGCATAAAGCATGGGATATAAAAACTTTTGTCTGATTGCTCACTTTACTTGTTTTAGAGTAGTGTTACTCTCAAGAGCATATATTCATGTTCTTTCTACTTCAAGTTTTATTACTTCTTTTGTATTATTTAATACATCTAAAGACACTTCCAAAAGACAAATTTTTCCATTTTGAAAAAGTAATGGTTTGGAACCTGATAAAATACGTGAATGTTCACAGTGTATTATTTTCAAAGGCAAGTAGAATAAATGTGCAATAAAACAATTAAATGAGTGACAATAAACATTTCTATGTGATAATAGATATATTAATGTGCCAAACAAAGGAAGAAAAACTCAGCAAAATATTTACTCTGAAAAAGGTCAGATCAAAATGGATTCTCCACACACCAGAGCATAGGTAAAAAGGGAGTTTGATCTCAGTTACTGTTACTGCTAAGCATCCTACTCTAGAAATTAAAATGAACATTAAAAATGTGGAAGAAAAAATGGAATGAAAAAAGGCAAATCAGATCAGCTATTTTAAACACAGGAAAAAAAAGAGACCATAATTATACATACATATTAAAAATCATCCTACAGTAAACTTAAATCTAAGACTACTTAGATATCACACTGGTAATTATTATATAAATAACCTGGGAAACAATACCTCCAAGATACATGTTTTACTATTTAGTAAACAAGAAACTGCCACGTTTGACACCACTGATTAAGGCCAGGCATTTCTAAAGCTTCAGACACATTTCTGAAATCCACAATACATCAATTTTTAATACTTCCACTCTCTCAGCTCCATTAAAAAGATGGTAGGGGAAAGATTTTAGAGTAATTAATGATATAGTTAGCTGCTAAATATTAATAGGAATCGTAGTCTTGCATAAAATATAACATATAAACCTTGCCAATACAGACGCACCAGTAATTAAACTTGAATATGTAATTACACTGATTTATACGACAGGCAAAAAGTTACACTTTACTGGCTTCTATGTAAACTGTGGGCAACAGTTAAACTTTGCATTTTATGGTTTATATAAATGGGCAATATCTCCACTGCAGTTCATAAATGGTTTAGAGACTCATATTTGAAATTACAATTCCAACATGAACATTCTGACTGTATCTTACAAACCAGGCTGTGAAAATGACCACTGAGATCAGCCTCCCACTACATTCAACGCTTGCAAGCAAGTTGAAGAGGTTTTAAAAAAAAAAAAAAAAGCTTCCACCAGTAAATGAACATTCATCTATTTAAATGTTTACATATAGATGTTTAGTTTCAAACATATAGTTCCAGATGTTTCACTTACCATGTTTCAAAGAACTTTTGAACAACATTGTGTCTTAGACAAAGGCATTTTTTTCTTGAAAGGATGCTAACTGCACTTACATGTGAGGCTGAGGGGAGCAGCCCGGACTGCTATTTCCATTACTGTCAATGTGATCCAGCGAACCATTGAGATCTTCATGGACTGCCTGCAGTAAGCCACTGGATGCGTTATTTATCAATCCTGGGTTACTAAGCAATGGTAAACTACTCTCTGCCAGTGCAGCCTAGCAAAATAAAGAGTAAAAATAAAATTATTAGTCCATGTGTATATACGAATCACTTCTAAATGTTCATATACGTAGGAATGAACATACACAAAGCAGCTCATTTTGGGTAGCTGTAGAGGTGGTCAGAAGGATTTTGTGCATTTTCCAATTATTTTCATATTCTGAATACAACAGCATCTCTATTTCTGGTTTACTATTTCTCTTACATAGGTTTCATTATTTTCCCTTACTATGTTCCGATATTCATAGCACTTTCTAGTTTTACATCATTCTTTGACTTTGAATTACACTTAACCCCTATGCCCTTCCACACAATGTATGGCTCCTTTATAATGCAGGCAGCTGCTATACTTTAAAAAATGACCAGAACTTAACTCAAAATAAAAAAGTCCTGACATTTGCCTCTTCTGCATAAAAATTATATATTATAATTAAACTTTAAAGTTTTTGCCATGAGCACCATGTTCCCCAACACTATGATGTGAAATCATTTATGACAGCTTGGATAAATATTAATGCATATCCACATGCATTTGCAAAAGCTTCTATCAATCTAACATTTGCAGCAAAACTGAGTGTTCCAGATTTTGCCACAGGGTGTCCTTCTTGCTTCTTTACATCAAAAGTAGCATGAATAAGAACTAGTACTTCTTGCAGTGCTAGGTAATACAACTTACTTGGATGAGAAACCCAACTATTTAGAATGACCCATCAGGCCCACATAAACATAAATATAGGTAGCTCTATACCAAAGCGTAACAGGAAGTTATATATGTAACACATAAGAACGTAATTAGTGTGTGCAAAGAATAATTTAGCATTTTTTACCTGCAAGCTTGCATTAAGAGCTGCTCCATAGCCTAAGCTGGTGGGTATGTTTTTCACTAACGTTGGGCTTCTGAAAATAAACGATGTTTCAAAGTTTAAAAAACAGGCAGACATACTGGTTGGCTCATTGCGTTAAAGGATTGTTTTTTCAGCTCAGAAGACCAGAGTTTTAAAAGGAAAAATGAAATAAAGTGAGGGGTAAAGGGGCTCAACTCGCTAGAACACAGTGATTTACTCGCATCAGAAAATCACGTGTCTTACTGTAATTAGGCCCACGTGGAAATCTGCTCTGAGATCAGGGCCATAGTGATTTAAAAAGGTTCTGATTTCACTGACAGAATTTGACAGAGATACCTTTAAACTTTTTACAACACCTGCCTCAGCCACACTTGCTGCATCTTTTGTTTTTGGTTTTCTGAACTAACACTGGTACACGTTTAAATACATTACATACAACTATGCTAAGGTGCTGAATAGAAAGATCTTAGTCTTCCCTTCCAGGAATCTATGAGGGTACAACAACATATAAATAACTGTACATGAACAGCACAGTGGATCAATTAGTTTCCAGCAAATCAAACACACTGTATTTAAATCAGACTAGAAATACTATCTGCTAGATCAACATAGAGTTATCTCTTCAATAAAATTAGTGCCTTGGATGACTCCAGAGGTCAGATGGGTGGCTGTTTACAAACAGATCCATTACAGAAACAGAACACCTTCCTGCAAAGAAAAACCTCCAGCTTTCCTCTCTGCACCTTTGCTATTCTGAATGGTTTTATCAAAACTAATTATATACCCTAAAGGAATAAAAAGCATCCACAGAACCAGTCATACTGACATGGGATTAATTTGAAAGTAGGGCAGTAAGCATGCCAAAGGTCCTCCT
>CM020025.1:28000223-28005223 GCA_009769605.1 Bucorvus abyssinicus
ATCTAAAATAAAAATTAGAATTTAGATTAATGAAAACAAAAATAATGCATGTAAATTTTTCCTCACAAAGGTAGGGGTTAAGGAAACGCTAACGCTTTCTTCATTCATCATCAGGTTATAAAGTGTGCCCTCAAACAAAGATTTTCTTTGAAGTATGTGGAGCTGAAAACACAAGAGACAGAGTATGCTGTCCTTCTACGTAAACATTAACTGGGCATGATATGCAAGTATGCTCTTTAAAACATGTTCCCTCTGCCTACATTTCCTGACTTTGATAGACACAGATACTCATCGATACACCAGCATTTCATCTTCAAGTACTGGTATATTCTTTTCAAATTGTGCATATAAAAGTTACTGAAATTGTTAACATTAATGAACAGTTAACATATCACATAGCTTCTATTATAAGTGCAGTGTATCTAAGCATCGTATATTTTAAGTACTACGATGCTTGATACCCTGAGAGTACAAAACTGGACCTGTACAAAACGGGACCTGTATCAGACAATAGTTTTTCTTAATGTGAAGCCACGTTTGGTTTAATGGGTTCTGGATCTGACTGCAGATCCAGCTGCGTGACTTGGTGTCTGATGCAGTGCTGTGGAGCATCTGGGAAGTGACTCTTCAGTGTCTGTACCAACTCCAACATCATCACAGTGGATGCATAACATTGCAGGCTTGACAGAAATTGAGCAAAATCCCCATGTTTACGATTGTTTAAATTAGCCACATAAAATAGCATTTTCATTTGTTTAAGAATATCAAATTGTTTGTGTTTCTTGCAAGTAATTTAAGAAATTTCCTGAGTATTTAGATTCTTTTTACATGGAGTTTTTACTGTGACAGAGTCCACTGAACTTCAAGTCTTTCAAAGTGGGTTTCCTTTTAATATCTGTAAATCTATCACAAAAAGATATTCTCTCTAGTTTCAGTCTCAAGGCAATGATTTGGACACTTATAGGTGTACTTTGTTTAGTGTCACCTATGGTGTAGATTGGATAGATTTTGTAAAAGATAGCATTACTTTTAAAGAAACATACAATTTGACAAGCTATTGCATTTTACCTTCATTTTATTGCCATATTTTTCATCACACTCATTGTTTTCCAACTGTCACTAAATTGTTCATTTTCTTAGTCCGCTACATTTGTAGACCTATTTACTGTTTATAAAGCAATATGCACTTACAGGTTTTGGAGATGGCTTGGGCTCCGAGGGTCGCATGTGCAAGTGGGTCATCATTGCTTGAAGACGTTCGCGTTCTTTAGAAAGCTGTTAAGAAAGAGTGAGATCAGAAGCATTTTGGAAATGACTGATACAGCTATTTTACGGCAGTGATACATCTTATCATTGAGCCTGTCTCAGTGTAATGATTCCTGCATATAAAAGTCTATGTCAGTAGAAATTTATCTGAGAGGAAATGCAACTTTGGGCACGGAAACAAAGAAAAAAAAAAAAAACAAGAAACTTTTCTAGCCTTTAATATGTTAAAAGGTCAGAGAAAACAAATAACACTTCATCTTTTTGTCAATAAGAGAATTGAGGTCACAGTTGCCTCGACAGTAACAAGTTACTAAGACCATAAATTAGAAGGCCCATAGTGTCTCTTTAAAGTCCTGTGGACACTGTTAGCAATGGACTAGTGCCAACAGCTGTGAAGGGGTGAAGGGTCCTCAAAGCACAGTGCCTGCCAGGATTGTCTACACACTTCATCCTTTCCCACTGAGGTCCAGTTAGTGCCCCCTGCAATCTGCCATCATCAATCTAATTCAATAGAGTGACAGGGCCCAGGCAGTGTGAAACGCTGAACTCTGCCACCGAGTCGGCATCGACACTGCACTGGGTCTCATTACAACTGATGGACCTTACTTCACTAGCAGTCAGACAAAGCAAAAAACGGCATAATTGGTCA
Organism: Bucorvus abyssinicus; assembly: GCA_009769605.1. Classification (NCBI taxonomy): domain Eukaryota; kingdom Metazoa; phylum Chordata; class Aves; order Bucerotiformes; family Bucorvidae; genus Bucorvus; species Bucorvus abyssinicus. Next base: position 28,002,139 of record CM020025.1, read on the forward strand.
CACTGCAAGCTAAACCTTCACTTGGACTGTTACGTTACAGCCTAGCCTTTGTAAATGGTAAACAGTTCTTGTGCAGCCCTTAAACTGCCTTTAGAAAACATCACGTTACTGAAACCTGTATTTTCTCCTAACCATTTTCTATGTAAATATTTGTAGTTTCAGACTCAAACAAATTACCAAACTGGGAAAAAAAAAAAAAAGGAGGAAGTGTTTGAAATATGTAACTTGTTGATAAAAAAAGAACATAAAAGAGGAAAATGTATGTTACAACATGAAAAGAATAATTGTTTTTTTCAAAAGCTAGGTCGCCAGAATACTTGAAATTGAATTCTAGTGATATGGCTTTGGATATCTACAACATGATTATAACACTAACTGTAACAAGAATCACTTGGTGTTTAACTCTGCCATTTTCCGGAGAGTTCTGTGATACTTTCTTGCATGAATTTAGCTCAAGAGTTACACCTGTAGACTGAGACTAGACTAAGGAAATCAATTTGTAAGTAATTTTAAGAAGAGGAGACTACCTGTATTATTGCAGGTAATTTGGTTAGTGCGTCTTTAATTAAAGAATATTGGAGGCAGGGGGTGCAAAAAAGGCTTCTTCTGGTGCTTCATATTCTGTGTGTGACGCTTTAGAGACATGCTATTTGCCATGACGTAAATTCCTAACAAACAAATTAAGCTAACATTATCCTATAAATCTTATAAAAGAAACTGCAGCTTTGTTTGGGTTTATAAAGCTTTCATTTTAAGGGAAATGACAATAAATGACATTAATGTACACTCCTCTCATTGCTTTGGGTTTCCAGGATTAGAATACAAAAGACCCAAACAGTTCGGCTTGGCTGAAAGAAGCATAGGTATTCTTACATGCATGAGAACACTGAGACAGTATGCTAAAAGGCAAGAAAGCCAAAAGGTGTTTATGGCAACAAATGGGGAAAAAAAAAATCTCAGTTCCTTGCTGTGTCCCTTGAGTTCCTCTGAACAGTCCCAAGAGAATGGACTCCTGAGAAATGCCTTCCTATGATTCCTGTAAAGGCACAGGGCATGGCATGATTTAAGTGTCCTGCAATGTCATTCAGTGCTGTTGAGGTTTGTGCCCAGCCTAGGTAGTCTGGAAAGTGAGGTCTCAACACTGGGAGACCCCAGGGGTACTTCTTGCGTAAGCAGGAGGGAGCAGTCACATACGTGCAGTGACTTCTAACGGTTAGAGCCTCAACAGGGCACCCAAATCCTGTGGTCCCAGCTGTGGGCCTTCCTGGGGACCTCCCTGAGTGGGTCTGACATTACACCTTCTGCTCACAGAAAAATGCCCACCATCAGTCTGTGAGTCATTTTGGGTGGAGATACTCCTTTGTCCTGCAGAACAGCATAGATGAGCTTTGTGCCAGAAAGGAAAGAAGCAAGAGGGGTCCTGACCCAGCATTTCGAGAACTGAAGACGGCTTGCATCCAGTCACCGCTCCAGGGACTGCATTTTTCATTTGTGATGAATGGCATTAGGGTCTTAGTTCAAGCAAAATACTGTAGACAATGCTGATGTTAGATAATTATTGCACAATTTATAATGTAAAAAAATCTTTAAGTAAAAATCCCCACTTGTTCTTAGATACCAAAAAAAATTCATGCAAGAAACATACAGCTTTAAGCTAGAGTCACTAAGGTGTTTTCAATTTAGTTTAGGTTAATAGTAAATAGGTCATAGGATAATGCATCCATGTAACAAACCTGTATTTCTAACTGCTGAACCACTTGCATTTGCACTCGACACTGAGCAGTGCTTCTGTCATCCAATGCATGTTCATTGTTAAGGTGCCTAGAGAAGAAAGAGAATACTAGTAAGACAGTGTTAAGATGAGGAAAATTTCTTTATGAGTCCCTTTTTCTCTTCTGTGCATATAGCTTCCATTAGTTCCAATAGGAGTTATGCAAAAAGACCTAGTCAAAGCATGCCTTAGGTACAACCACACAAAATAAAAATTATTATTTCATTTACTTCTACAAGCTTTCTCAGTGATGACTGCCAGATACCCAGTTCCTTTCTCCCAGGTCTCATATGCCATCTAAAGGTCAATGTCACTGGTTATCACTATTTGGTTGAGTGACTGAACTGATTTCCATTCCCTGTTGCTGTTGCAGATGAAGAGAGAATCACCTTACACATGATTCTTCAAAAAGATATAATTGCTTTTAGGCTGCTTGAACTACTGTGAATCAACTTTGTTGAGATTTCTCTATCTTTTCTTTCACAATCATTAAGCAAAATCAACAGCAGAACATCCATTCTCCCTTCCCCAAAACAGAGCTGTAGGGGAACTGATTTTCACTGCAGTTTTCAGAAGCAGCCTCTGAAGCTGATGGCAGTGATCAGGCTCCACAGCCTGAGGAAGAGTGCGCAAGGTGAAGGCAGGGGAAGGAACAGCAGGAACAGCTACACACCTTATGCACACAGCAAGCCTCCTGGGAGGGATTCAGGCTATGCATGCCAGTTTAGCAAAACAAAACCACACTCTGCAACAGGGAAAGAGGACCTCATTGAGTGACTGTCCATAACTAAAGTACAGCCCAGACTCAAGTGGCTGTCCCCAGTATGTTTCAATCAAGTACGACTTTACAAAGGTCGTTTAGTACTGTTTTTTGAAGGACAGTGGTTTCAGTTTATTCTCTTTCCCAGGATCAAAGAAGACGCTTTTGAAGCTTCAATAGTGGTTTCCTGCTCCACTGAGAAGAAAATATAAGGATCAGACTAAAGAAGCAATGGGAGCAAAGGAGTTTTGCCTTCGGATGTGGATTTACTGGCTGTTTCCACTATAGGCACAAGGTGTAAGCTTTGCAGCGACTACGGTCACAAACGGTCTCACAGTTACAGGAACTAAGTTATCTATACCAGGGAGCCAGGAAGGAAATATATCTTCTCCCTTTTTTTGTTGTTTCCCCCAGAAGAATTAATCAGAGAACTATGTAGTTATTTGATTGGTAATCCATGGGGAAAAAGTGTTCATGAGAAATAGTGGCAAAGTAGAAGGGACTGCATCTTTCTTACTAAAATTTGCGTCTCTATTTAAATCATGATTTCAAAG
>CM020025.1:28010223-28020223 GCA_009769605.1 Bucorvus abyssinicus
TTAATTTTGCAGACAAAATACACTGAAGTTTTGTCATATGTTTTTGCACTCTGACATTTAAAAAGCCATCACGAAGAACTACTATTAAATGCTGGGAGTGATCTACTGGGTTCCTTACTTAGAGACCAGCAAAATGGTTAGCTTCTGTCAACACCTGTTTCACAGCAAAATTCTGAATTTTCCTATGCATTTTTGGCACTCTTCTAATCGTTTCAGTGCCTGGCATTTTGTTTAAATCTTGTCATCTTCTTCCTAGTTATGTCACAACTTTTCCTGAACTGTCTTTTTCATTTTGAAGTTTTAAAGCCAAAAGCTGTTGTTTTTACCAAATAGTCAACTGATCCTGCATGCATGAGCAACTGTAATCTAACAGCATTTTGTCAAGATAGAAGATTGTTCCATAAAATATAAACTGTGTGTTTGTGTCTAGAGTTGAAGGATATCGAAGGAAAGATACAGGATTAGGTTTTTCTGTATGTACAGAAATACATTATACAGAAGATCGCCTGTACTTTCTTGAAACCAATGTGTATGTTTCCAAATACAAATCTAGTCCACAGCACACCATGCATAACTTCTTCAGCTATTCAGAATATCTCAAAAGTACTCTGGATAATCAGAGCATCCTCAAATTATCTTAAAAATAAAAAAAAAATCATACTGATAAACAAAAGTGAAGGTGAAAATGGCTTTTGTAGCTTTAAGTCATTTATTGAAAGTTATTTGTCACTTCACCCTAAATCCTTTCCATTATTAGGAAAGTGAAGCAAAGCCAGTGTTTTCTGTCTTAATCCTCCTTCTCAGATGCTCTGCACAGTATTTTTGTTTTAAATCAGGCTGCTAAGTAAACCATTTTCTGAGCACAAGAAGTTGGAGTTCACTTCATAAACCAAGCACTCTCCAAAGTTGTCATAAGCATATTACAGAAATACACACTACTAGACTGGCATAGTGTACCTTATTAATATTTCATTTTGGTACAGTATACTTGCATTAACTCTCTTAACACAGGTATCATATTGTTTCAAGTCAGAGAACCTAAAACATCGTAACAAAGATTAGACTAAGAGCAAAGCCTTGAAAACTACAGCCATTAGTCCTGTCATCCCCTATAAAGTTAATGGGTTGGAAAAACGGTCAATCTTTGGACTAAAAGTTGATATTTAATTGAAAGAAAATGTTTTTTAATTGTAATGGGGATTTTGCATTAGTGTGAACATGTAAAGGTACTAAAGAATCTAATGCAAGGTTTTATATTGATTTCCATCTTAACACTCTTGTAAAATGGAGGAATATTTCGATTTCATAACCAATCTCACATATTCAGCACCATGTCTTCTTATTTGTTTTAAGGGCACAGAAGACAGAATTGCATTAAAAGAAGAAATAAGAAAATATTCTCGGACATTTTTTGCTGGTGTATAGGACAAAAGCCACGACACTGCTGTAAACCCTGACGGACTCTGCACCAGAATTATCAAGATGTTATATGTCGCTTTCACATTTTCCAGGGTTATTTGGTTCAGGAAAGCAAAAGCATCTGTAAACCTAGCACTACACCGCCTTAATCAAAATGGTTTCAGTGATCATGGATTATAACAAGAGACCTGACATAATGGATGTGCAAAGTCTGCCCACAGAATTAGCATCACTATAGCCGAGATGGATGGATGTATTTAGAAAGTGTAGTTTTTCTTGAAATGGAGAATGCTTAAGTTAAATTAATTTAAATTCTTAGTATTAATAATACTTAGAACACTATGTTGAATTTGGGACATTTCATTTTCATTTAATACAAACTTATGTAAATCAGTTTCTTTTAAATCCTATACAGTTTTCTCCAACAATAACCCATTATTTTGACATTCCACTTAATGCACTTATAAACAAAAATTGATCAGAAGTGATACCTACCTAAGATTTGCAAGTCAGTATAAGTTACCTAATTTAAAACTGAAAGACAGCATAAAAGATAGAGAAAGCATTGCAAATACTTTATGAAAAGTATTGGTATAATTCCATTACAAAAGTTATTGCAATACTGAATACTTATGGTCTGCTATTAAGGTGCTTCTGTTCTATACCATGTAGTCTACCATTTGTAAACACATCTTTTTGATGTTTCTGCCAACATCCTGGCAACAAAGCAGTGCAATTTCAAATGAGCTAATTAACTTAATTGTTGATGAAGCATGAAACAGTTCATTCACCCTGTTAGCTGCACCATGACAACATAAGAGTCTCAGCCCCTGAAGTTACTCATCTATGTAAGCCTATCTGTAGCTTTCCATTAAGATCTATTGCACGGCAAAATGAGTATGGCTCTTCTGACAAAGACCAGTGCATAATGTACATAGGTAGAAAATCAGTGCTGTGGTTGAAAATTCGAATGAATACAGAAATACTAGTAACTACTTTAAAAAAAAAAAAAAGGAAAAAAATGCAGAAACCCTTTGTAGTCTGAAGCTGCAGGTGAAAAGCAAAAGATGTGTCACTTATTTTCTAAATGCTCTGATTTAGACAACAGCTGGCAAAACCAAATGCTGAAAGTGAAAACTTTTGACATCACTCCCGAAAGGTGCAAACCCACCTGTTCACAGTGGGGTTTCTTTTCTGTGCATCTTGTGCACATACAAGAGTAAAAGCAAAAATAAATTAGCAAGTGAGGGTTAAATGGTTACGCTTAGCCCTTTGTGCTTTTTTATTTATACTATATACATTAATTCTCACTGTACACACTGTCAGAATTTAAAATGTGTTTTTTCATAGCCCTACTATCCAATATATAATCTAAAGCATCTCTTCAAATTTTCTGCGGCTCCATTTCAGTAAACGATAATAAGAGGATTAAACAATGTGCTTTTGAAAGGGCTGCAATAGTGTTCAACATGAAAGAAAGGATAACAATTTGACCCTCTACAGATAGCCTTGATTATCCAGTTGCTTGGAATATACAAAAAAATCTACAACATGATTTACCATAAGAAATCATTTGCCATCTTTCTCCTTCCCTTGCCTTAAACAACCCTGTGCCAATGAATAAAAATCCACCTACTTTAAAAATTGTCCAAAATCTTCACAAACGCTTTCACAGCCAGGCCATTTGCAAACTCCATGACCATAGAGAGTATGGGAGGCCCCAGTCTCCTCATGTGACGAGCTGTAGCAAAAGAATAAGGCATCAGATTCATCTCAAAAGCCATAATCGTTGGAGGCTGCTAGCGCCTGTCAGGTTACGATCAGTGACAAACAGGTCAAAACAGGTCAATTTAGCTCAGAGCAGTCAGAAAAATTTAATCGTTCTATTGAATAGTTCAACTGCCAAGGCTAGATGATGTTCCAATTAGGGAAGAAATAGAGCCAAAGATGACTGTTAATAAAGGATGAAAAAATAAGATGACTGTATAATACCGTATGCTAATTCTGCCATATGACCTTGATGTAACATTTACCTATAAATAAAAAATATACTCAGAAGTGATCAATTCTGAGAAGAAATACTAAAGATAGACAGTCAGAATTTATGAATATTGTGAATGTTACTACAAAATATTTGAATTTTCTGCTTAAATGTGTATAAAACTAAATTAGCTTCTGTTAACAAGTATTTTTTTTCCACAAGATATGCTTTCATTAGGTACTTGGCTTCATAAGAAACCCAGCTGTATTCCACTTGTTTTTTAGGAATCTCCACAATAGTTTCATCCATATAGACTTATCAAAGAAATTCAGGGGATTGCCCCATGGAGGTGGGCATCAGCTACACATCGTGAGGCAAAGAACCATTCTCTGAGATATAATCACAGAAGTAATACGAACTACTATAAACGTATTCAGAGAAGCACAGGTTTTTAAATAATACAAAATAATGGTAGAAAACTGTTCTCACAGTCACATGAGGACCAGAGACACTGAAATTGTAGTCTCCTATTACAAATATTTACATATAAATATATTCATTTGAAAATACAATTATTTACAATTTCAGCGACATAGATACAAATTAGATTTCATCTTACATTGAGATCATCTACATCTGAAAATACTAATATATTTACTAATAGGTATTACAGATACTATGTACTCTTGTATGCATTTAATCCATTACTTGAAAATAAGGAACACTGAAGAATATATGTCAATGTGTCTGAAAAATGATTTTAACTTCACCCATATGGTTAAATTCCACTGTATTATGCTAAGGCCACTGAAAATTTGTATGAAACATGTCCACTGCATTACTGTCGTGAATATAAGAAGGAAAATTCAGTAGTTTTCTTCACAAGAGACAAATAATATGAGAACATCTTTAATGTACTGATTTTTAAAGCACTTTTACATAGAATCTTTGCACTGAATTACAGCCTTGACAACTAAGATGCACATTTTCTAAGAAATCAGCAGCGTGATTCAACAGTCAGGACCTGGCTGCCAGGTGTGTTAACTTAAATACGGATGAAACTAGGCACCTACTGAAGTGCCCACAAATCTGCATTTACACCTCTAAACTAGCACACCCTGTTCTGGGATTTCTAATTTTTACCAAAACTATCACAAGTTCATGTGTTATAAAACCACAGGCAGGTAATTTTTCTTGTATCTGCAAAATTAGACATCATCATTGAAAATGATGCCCTATTGATAAACAATTCTCACAAACTCTTAAGTAACCTGTATTAAGTGTTATTTTTTGATTGGAAATAATGTGACTTACGACGTTAAACAACAGCTTTACGTCAAATGATAAGCACAGTTGAAATCTTGTCAGAATTACCTGTCTCGCCTTGCATTTAGAACTGAAGACTGTCCATTCACTATGGAATGATGAGTTATTGGTGGTGATGCTTTGGAAGTGGTGGAGGAGGTAGTAGAGGAGGAATTGTTAGTAGTGAGGTCTAGCCCTCCATGTTTAATGCCATTGTCTTCCATACTGTGAACTCCAGTCACTTCTTTCCATAACTGCTGAATCTCAGCAGGACTTAAGCCAGCTATAAAATGAAAGAGAGCCCCACTAATATAACAAAATAAAGAGTTTCACATAATGAGCTCAGTGTTATTAATGGATTAATGCCAACAATAAAGCTGATGCTGTTTTTTCAGCACAATCAACATGTAGTAAAACATAAATTCATTTTTCTTCTGTCGGAATCCAGGTAATCTAACTGTCTTCTCTTGTATTATAAACAGTCAATTAGAAATCACCAATTTTAATGGTATTACACTCCTGAAAACATTGCTCAAGGATCAAAGAGTAAAAGCTACAAAGACCTTCCAACTTCTTGAAAGACAACCAACCAACCCTAAATATATTCTGGACAAGATTTTTGTTGTCTGCTTAATGAATTTCTTGACATGAAAAACATAACTCCATACATCAATAGTTAACTCAGGTTTTATAGTTCTTATTCAAACATGTAATGGAAAATAGAAAAACATATTACACTAAGGATACAAACATTTATATTCTCTTTAAACCCTTAACAAGAGCAGGGAGAGGGGGAAGAATACTGGAGGGACAAAAATCAGAAGACAAAAATGAAATCAATGAGATCATAACAGGTTTAACGTTTGAGCAGAATGCATTTGACTTTAATTAACGACACCCAAATATTCACTAGCCCTATTTAATATTAACAAAAATTGTTCCATTTAAAAATGGGCCTTAAGAAGCAAAAGCAAAGTGACTATTTGGAAAAACAAAACCACTACAGCACGGAGGTAGATACTGGTGAATGCTTAAGCTCTTTGGTACCACTCAGTGGCACCAGACAAACTAGAAAGTCAACAAATACAACTCCCCCTACACTGTAGTGTAGACCACCAAATTCTTCCACTATTTTTTTTGTCTCACCCTATTATGGAAAACAAATTGGAAGGTTTGGCTAGGAGAAAGGAGGCTCTGTCCCACCAGTCTCCTAGGGTGATGGGCAGCCACACAAAATTTGAAGAGTTTCTCAAACTTCTCTCCAATACACACAGTATTATTCTGGAGTCCAGCCACCAGATCTTTGCAGATAGAGCTTAAAGTTGCTCTCTATTTCACTGGTAGCCTGGAAACTTGTAGTTCCCAGGATTCATCCTCGGCCACAAATAGCAATGTCTCGTAGAATGTATTCATATATCTGTGTTAGGGTCGTCTGGCTCAAGTTGAGCACTTTGCATAAAGTCATGGAAACTTTCATTACAATATGCTTCTGCCTGAAGTAAAGACTCCCAAAACAGGCAAAAGAAGAACTGTGAGAATTCTCTTATCTTGCCATCGAACAGGCAGCTAAGATAGGAAATTCAGATTTTAAAAGATGAAGAGCTCATCAGAAATACATACACCTTCTGTCACTGCCATTCTTTGTAAGTTTGACATCTCTCTTTTGAAGAACACTAAATTAAATGTCGGAAAGAATGAGAAGCCTAGAGAGCTTCTTGTGAAAAATCTGGTTTCATGGCCAGTTTTTTCAGCCTGACATGGTCTGGGCCAGAAGTAACTTAAAATCTAATTCTGTCTTTTATATCTCATCCCAGCAAGTGAAATTAGGTAAGACATGCTCACAGTATCTAGATCTGATGGAATGCAAAGCATTGAAAATGTTAATGTCATCTGAATTAAAATTTTGGTCTTTATTTTCTGAAAGAGTGCACATTTATTGTCCTTCAGAAAAGGATTAAAATGTATCTATTAATTCAAACTTTTCATTGAGGTTCATTTTGTTTGGTAAAGAAGATATATTAGAAAGATGTAAAGATTGTTTTTTGCTGTTTGGCAAATCTGTTTATTAGACGATGTTTTATTTTGGCATAACAGGAATTCAGACTACTAAAATGGAATAAAAAAAAATTATGAAAAAGCACATTAAGTTCCTTAATACTTCTCAATAACTGTCTCACCATGAAGTACACAAAGCTATTGAAAAATAGACTAGTAGCGATATACAGATACAATAATTTCTGGAGCTAGTGTGAAAACAAATTGGTTGGAAGGGATTCAATTTTTTTTAAATTATGATGGGAGCTCATTTTCAGACTACTATTTTGTGTCCTTCTTCTCTACCTTAGATACCAACACACATTGGCAAACTCAGTTAACAACAAAGTAAAAAAGAGCTGATTGGAATGTGAGTCCAACCTTAATAAAACTAGAGTTTATATCATATTCGTTCAGCAAAAAGCTAGGTTTTAAGGAAGCAAGCAAAGAAGCCAGGCTCTAATTTACTGCATTAGAAAGATGGGTGAAACAGGAGTGATGGTAATACTAGTTGTAATTGTTTAATGAAGGTAAGTAATGACTGCTCTGTTCATGAGGTATGTTCCAGCAACACTGCAAATAACCCATTTTAGTGTGGCAAATAACAGTTACCTGCAAATATAATCACAAATCAAAATGAAAAGTAAATGCATTCACTTAGGTGGCATGATATACACAACACGTTATTTACTCCAAAGCCTTCCCTTCCTCCTACTGTTGATGAAAATAAACTAATTTTGTACTGAAAAAAATAAAAACCAAGAATAAACCCATCTGTCTGGATAATCAGGGGGCAAACACATCATGTCTTGCACTGAGAAAATTTTCACTGGAGATCCAACTTTGGGCCCTGGGGGAGCTGAGTAAGAGCCACCCCAGAAGATGGGTGAATGAATGAGGGCTGGGAGCAGCTGGAGCAAGGGCCCTTCCCATTGGCAGGGGACTCCTGCCCCTCCGGGTAACTGCTGGGCAGCCCCTTCCTCTGCGTGAAGCAATGGATGGAGCTGTGTCTCTAGACTGCCTAGCTCACCAACGCTCTTCTAAAATCAGAAAGAAATTTCTCTCTGGGCTCAGGCTGGTTAATTTTATCACTTCTTCAGAACACTCTGAAAGGCTGCCTTTTAGGATAAAAGGATTAAGGGCAGGCACTTAAAAAGTATAAAGTTAATAAGCAGATTTGTAATTAATTGTAAATTACGGCAATTTTGTAGTTTCTGTGTCTGAAAAAGTCCAACTCCCATTTTACAAGAGACCTGTGAAGTGGCTGACAGATATTTTAGTCTGGACGTAAAAGTAAGTTTTCAAGTTTCAAAGGTTGTGAAACTCTCCAAATACCCTCTCAGCACTACGTTAAAAGAAAAAGGATCAGGAAGAGGATCTGGAGTGGGATAAAAGTTAGGGACTATAAGGAAAAGAACAAATACTGATTTGCTATGCAGTTTATTAACACCAAGAATTTTGGGATTTTGGGGTTAGTTTTATAAGTCTTTTCACCATTATCTACTCTATTTTTATGTTTGTTTTCACTTAATAAAACTAACACTTACATTATCACTTATAAAACCCATCCATGTATCTGTTTTTAATTTTCCTACATAGCCTGATCAAAGCGGTTGGGTTGTGGGCTTTTTTTTTTTTTTTAATTGTTGTCATCTACAGTCCTTTGCATTTAGCTAGCATCAATACAGCATTACATGGAAGTAACTCACAGCAAGCCACTGGCTGTAGATAAGGCATAGTGAAGATCTTGTCACAAAACAAGTGCTAAAACACCTCTTGTATCTTATTTGCTACACCTGACCATCAAGAAAACATGGTAAAACATTCCTTTCCTTTAAAGGCAGAAACTGTACTTGTAGAAAAGACTGTTTATACCTGCAAGCCTCACAGATGTATTTGGAATTTACGTCTTTTCATCCTAACAAATGCAAAACACATGCTCTCTTTGTCACTAATAATTCGTGGTTTACAGAACTCTTTATGACCAATTACTTATAAAGAGGAATCCTCCTGTGTTTCTCTCATGGTTCTACCCATTCATGTAACTCAGCGATCTAAATGGATGCTTATAAAAAATTTTGTGTTATGCATATGTAAATCCTCTGTATAACCATATCATACATCTTGCGTCACAGTGGAAGGAGAAAAGCATCATTTTAACCCGTCCAGTGCGTTTTACCTTAAATAAATTCTGAAGGTTTAATTTAATACTGCCACAGAAAATTTGCAAAGTTTTATGAGAAAAACAAAGGAAGTTTGATCTTCTTATTTTTATGTAATCTCTGATGCAGGGACATCTATGTTAAATCTAGTACTTGGATTTATAAATATTGGATAAATTCGGATATATTTCGATGTGTAAATTTTTTACGAGACAGTCTCAACAGATCTGAAGCCTATTAATCTTCATTACATTGTTAAGAACTGGACTGGGTGCCGTACCTTCCTATGAAAGGCACAATGTGCTGTAAGAGTAGCCCACAGAAAGAATTCTGAGATGGTCACAACTCTGCATTCAGTTCTCTCTTCGTTTTAGCATCTTGCTGGAAAGACTTTCTTTCTTACCCTCATCACTCTACCTTCACCTCGCCTGGCACAGTGAGTGGCCTTTCTGGAGATGCAGAGAGGTTTTCCAGGGGAAGTTGTCTTTTGTTTTTTAAGATTGTACTCCACATCAGGGCTATGAAAAATTCAGGTTGATGATAAATTAACTTTTGTATATAAATGAACCCTACATACACAGTAGATACTAGAACTAGGAAAGAAAAATGGAAGAATTAAATACTTGACTGGAATTCATTATAACTAAAAAATATCATGCAAACAAGAGATTAATTTACTTGAAAAAGAACGATCCAGATATATTTTAACTCTAAAATTTTGGGGTTTTTTTTCTTTCTTTAGTATCAATCTTTTTTGTTGAGACTTCAGTTACATTTAATTCTTTTGAGTAAAAGAAAGTTCTTAAAAAGAACTGTTTACTCATTCTCCTGGAAATTTATTTTAAAAGGTATTATTATTTCTATGTTTTTCTACTAGAAGTGGATGAATGAGTGTTGCATTAAACTAATGAATATCAATGCAATTGGGTAGGAGTGCTGAGGGAAATCTACAGGGATTGCTTAATGTGAGAGAAAACCTGAGGAATTCCTCTTGCAACAGATGGCACAAGAGGAGGCTGCAGAAGGTAAAGCTGTTCGGAGGGAGGTTCTATTTCAATTGCTTTTTTCCATTCTGGTCCAATGTGACTTTTTACAAAAG
>CM020025.1:28025223-28030223 GCA_009769605.1 Bucorvus abyssinicus
AGAAAAATATTTGCGTAATACATCACTTCAGTATAAGAGAACCTTTCTTGCTCAGCTAGTCTTTTAAGGAAGTTTGATTTATACAAGATTAAAAATGCCACGGAACAAGGGCTGCCACCTCGGTCACCTGGTCTCTGCAGAGAGAAACATGTCCTCAGACACTCCTAACTGAAAACTGAAAGTTGTGAAACCTTGTCATAAGATTATTAGTTTATCCACTAAATCCAAGAATGCATTTTTGTGTAGGTGCTGTTTTGGACGTGGCTGCATTTTCCATTTGTTATACACTGAGATGAAGTGTTGACATATGCATAAACGCCCACCTACACATATGCTCTCAGGAATATATGTGTGAGTGGCAAAGACACAGCAAGTATGTTTGGCTGTATATGTAAGAGAGAAAAATCCCATGGAAGGGCCTGAGGCATGTGCCGAGCCGCTGCAGCAGACGCACTGTGTGAAACCATTGCTCGAGCTAACCAGGACACAGTCAAAACCAGCTGTCAGCAGGCCAAGTTTTCTACCCATGAAAAAGCAGTCACTCGCTTGTCTAGCAAAATTCAAATGTTTTTTCTGTATATAATAGCAAGCCGGCATATAAATACTGCTTTGTGAGATGTTTGCAGGACATTCCAGTTTTCCGTTAAACAGCAAAAATAATATTATCATTAATAAAATGAGTCATAAGCAAATATCAAGACAAAAAAATTCTCTAAAATTTCTATTACTTGAATCTATCCCAAAAGACTTTATATAAATGTAACACTTACAGGAAAAAAGGCATACAAGTCTGCTGAAGTTTACTTTCAGAAGAAATTACTTAATCTAATATGACACAGAATACCACTTCTCACACAATTCATCAGAGCATAAATTACCGTCTTCAAATTGACTAATTAAGAGTCTGAAAGAAAAAGTACCAGCCATTACTAAAAAGTCTGATAATCTTTTGCAAACAACAAATTTATTTTAAGAATAAAAGTTCCGAAGGACTTAAGCTAAAATAAAAGTGAAAAAGAAAACCAGATTTACACTCAGAATTAGGAGGTACTTAATCCACTTGTGGCGAGGAATTTAATCTCAGCTATCACTCACTCCTACCATCAACAGAATAAGAAAATCCTGAGGAAAGTTTATCTGATCCGGTTTAGGCATCTATTCTAGCATGGGGCTAATCCTCTACCTCTCTGAATGCGCTTGTCTCCCCCCATTGAGTGTAAGTACGCTTTGAGTAGACACCTTATTGTTTAATGTTGGTTGTTAACACTTTGTGATGCCTACAAGTTTTGAAGTATTGGAAACACCACATCTCTATGCAATAATGTTTTATTCTAAGTCTGCTCATTCCTAAGGTCAGGACAAACAACCTTTACAAGTTTGGAATGCATAAGCAAAGACTAAAACTCACTGATTGGAGTCACTGTTCAATTCCCTCTGAAGTCAGTGAGAATTTCCGCTGTTTACATGGTATCTGAACTTGCCTTCCTGTAACAATTTTGCCTCAGTGATGCTATTCAACTACCACGTCACACAGAAACGAGGAGGCAGAGAGGAAGATGGACACCTTCCAATTAAACCATTACTTTTAACCTTTAAACCCAGCAAGAATTTTCCTAACAATTACATGATTACTACTACGATATACAGCAAATGGTGAAAGTATTGCATACTTATTACTCCACTTCTCCTCTTCCATTTATATCCCCTATATCTTTCATGGCTTGTGTATTTTCAAACACACAAGTAAAAACTCTGATCTAAACAGAGTGAAAATCAACTGAACTCTGCAAGTGGCACTGATTTATTCATGCTCTGTGCTAAAGGCTCCAGCCAGTAAGATGTGCAGTTAAGACTTGTGCTGCCGCAAGAGTCCCCTATTCATAGAATCATAGAATTGTTTCAGTGGGAAGAGACCTTTAAGATCACTGAGTCCAACCGTTCACCCTGCACTGCCAAGTCACCAACTAAATCACATTCCTCAGCACCAAATCTACACATCCTTTAAATGCCTACAGGGATGGGAATTCCCCCACTTCCCTGGGCAGCCTGTTCCAATGCTTGACAAACCTCTCTTGTAAGGAAATTTTCCCTAATATCCAACCTAAACCTCCTCTGGTGCAACTTGAGGCTGTTTCCTCATCCTATTGCTTGTTACTTGAGAGAAGAGACCAACCCCCACCTCGCTTCAACCTCCTTTCTCAGAGTTCTAGAGAGCAATAAAGTCTCCCCTGAGACTCCTTTTCTTTAGGCAAAACAGCCCCAGTTCCCTCAACTGCTCCTTGTAAGATTTGTTCTCTAAACCCTTCACCAGCTTCGTTGCCCTTCTCTGGACACACTGCAACACCTCAATGTCCTTCTTGAAGTGAGGGGCCCAAAACTGGACACAGTACTCAAGGTGTGGCCTCACCAGTGCCAAGTACAGGGGGACAATCACTCCCCTACTCCTGCTGGCCATGCTATTTCTGATACAAGCCAGAATGCTGTTGGCCTTCTTGGCCACCTGGGCACACTGCTGGCTCGTATTCAATCGGCTGTCGACCAACACCCTCGGGTCCTTTTCTGCTGGGCAGCTTTCCAGCCACTCTTCCCCAAGCCTGTAGCGTTGCAAGGGGTTTTGGTGACCCAGGTGCAGGACCCGGCACTTGGTCTTATTGAACCTCATACAAATGGCCTCGGCTCATCAATCCAGCCTGTCCAGATCCCTCAGTCTGAAACACAGATTCCCATTCACCAGGCATACTTCTGATAACTCTTGCAGTATCTGCTCTGAATCTCCCTGACTGTGCCCTTGCTCTTATATTTGGAGACACACCTGCTTTGTTGTATACTCTAAGAGCTTTTCTCTCCAAATTTGTTTTTCCCTTATTTTTCAAGTCGCTTTCAACTGTATAAGCTGAAGTAGGAAACCTAATACACCTGTTCTTCACAATGATGGACAAAAGCATGAAAAAAATCTGTCAGTCAAGATCATTAGTAGAAATACATATTTATGTAGATAATTTTATGTGAAGATCCATATGTGTGTATCATACCTGATATACATCTTCTTTCCCACAGATAAAAAGGGCCAGGCATTTTGAAAACTGCCTGAATTTTAAATTAGCAGAACATATTAAGCAAAGAGATTTCTCTAATTGTAATTAGGTAATATAAATTGGTACATTTCACAGCCTTCAGTGATACACCAGACTGCACTTTATTTCTCACTGGCATGTTGTTAGTGTGCTATCTGTGTCGGAAGACTATCAGAAACTTGCTATTTTATGGCCATTTATGTGCATTAGGTGTATTTCTTCAGTTTAGTGTCTGCGTTTTTCAAAAACGTAGCAAGGAGGCAAACTCTGACTCTTTTTCATAGAAATCTGTCAATGTATCTGAAGTCAGTTCAGGTAGAGAACAGTAGAGGGACCCAGTGAAATAATATGATCATATAAATTATGTGGTTTGTTTTAGTGGGCCACAAACTCCCAACAAATTCTTGGTCAGATCTCTCATGAAAAACTGAAGAGATGAAGGCAAATGTGATTTAGGCTACAAACCATTTGGTACAAGGCATCCTCAAAGAAACTGAACTCCCAACTCTGTCAAGAAGATGACCAGGTACAGCAACTCTACAAAACACAATGGATTGGACAACCTCTGAAGACCACTTAAATTTGTCGGCTCCGTGATGGACCCAGATGGAGGCTTCACGTTCTGAAATGTTTCTGATGCAGGCTGCCTCCCACTCCTTTGGATTAGCTTAGAAGTCCCACTAAATAAAACTATAGATACGTAAACAAAATTTTAACACATCTAAATAGCGTTTCAGGCAAAAAATAACTGTAAACTGCTTTATTGCTACATGTGAAAGTACTAATAAAAGAAGAGCTATGACACAGTATGAAAACATTGATAGTGGACATTAGACAGATGAACACGGCTGCAGAAATCAAGACAGAACTTCTTTGAAGATGAACAAATCTGGTTTTCCCCAGATCAATTTAACAGAGAAATAGTGGAGGCTGAGCTTGTGTATTTAACACCACTCTTCTGTCATACATGAAGACTTCAGCTTTACCTGTAAAGAAGCTTGTCAGGCAAATCGACAACAGGAATCATAAAAATGTATGTATTTTTAAATGTTACCTGCAAAAATCATATTCCTAATGGCACAAGTGGAAGGCAGCATAAGTAGTCTGCACCTTCAGTACACTTCTGCATTTTTTAAAAGCCTTGAAAAACTGCACACATATTTTCAAGAAACATTGACCAATCTGATTTTGATTAAAAACCAAATATAACCAAAGGAGACACACTATTTTTATTTCGAGTTCCTTTTATTTTGAAAGTCAGGTATCGATAATGAAAATTACATGCAAAGCTTGAGCTTAGTTTTCAGTGCTTTTGAGAAGAATCACAAAATCACATATATTAGTCACATTCAGAGCCAGTTCGGTCTATGTAGGAACTATTTCTTTGTTACAAACAGAGGAAACAAGTCACCACCTTTAAGTAATTAGTCCAAAGTCACATGATATTTTAAGTGTCAGATCTGAGAATGGAAGTGTTCAGCAAGACAAGTCTCTCTGGTTTATTGAAAGAAGTGTAATTAAACATTTAATGGAGAAACTTATCTCTTTAGGATCCTTCTTTTAAAAATAAATGTAGGTGTGAAACCACACATTTACAGTGCAGGATTGAGCTCTTTAGCAGGAAAAAATTATTTTAAAAGAAGAAACTACTGCAGCCCTTCTCTTTCTTCTTTGATAATGTGCAGAGTGTCTTCCAAAACAAGAACCTTTTGAAACTTTCTGGTTTTACGATTTGAAAAAGAGCTGAGAATGAACTGAGTGGTACGTGTAAGTGGTTTGTAACTAGCGAACAAGAATACATAATGATCCCCTGAGATGGACCATACTTACTGCCCAATTCTATACAGCTTAGATAAGGTTACACGCTTCTCAAGCATCTTGAAAATATAAATTATGATACCAACTACTAGCATTTATCAATAGAGA
>CM020025.1:28035223-28110223 GCA_009769605.1 Bucorvus abyssinicus
GTATATGAAAGGTTCTATCTGATTCACATATACACCAATGTATACTTAGGCTCTTCATCGATGTACGCATTTCAAATACTGCAGGAACAAGAATCTAAACAGAAATTTAAACTCATTTCCCAGTTTGAAAGTGTTTCAAGAACAAACATTATCTAAAGCTTTACGGATTTGAAATGCGAGTAATGGGATACGAAGCTCTAGGGCAACGGTACAAATTTGCCCCAGGTCAAGATCACCCAGAAATTATTGCTGGCTGAAACTATTTGATGGCCAGTAATATTCCAAGTTTCAGTCCAGTTTCTCATGAGCTACAGTCCTCGTAAAAAATTACCATCATAATGAACTGCAAGACCTACAGAAAGCTCAAGGACTGTATGGCTTACAGACTGAACTAGCTTTCTGAAAGTATTGCACTGTTTACGTATCAGAAAACCAGATCCATCTGCACTGCTTCTCTCTTACAAGACAATGCTAGCAAGTACGCAGTTTGCCTGCAGCCAGGCAAATCATAGCTTCTAACTTTAACAGCTTAAATTAGGAGTCTCTATATACTATTTATACAGTTAAGAGAGAAAGAGAGAAGCTCCTTTAGATGGCAATTCAGACAGAATAAATTGAGCTCTGTTCTGAATTTTGAATTGTTCTGTGAGAGCTTTCTCTCCATGATTCATGTGAGGAACCTCCTAATGTAGGCACATAAAAACATTTGGTGGTAAGAATACTTCATTTCCTTTCCACTGCAGAACAAACCACCAGTGTACGACTGAACCCCACAGAAGTGAAGAAGCAGAGAACCCATGCATAGCCACTTGGAGCCACCAAAATTATTATTAAAGTGCAAGTGTATAAGATAACCTGTTTGCTTTCAAACCAGAACTGTATTACCTACAGACAATTCTTAGTATATACATACATAGGTATCAATTAAAATGTTTTATTAATTTTACATAACCGTTTGAGAAACAGTGCTAAACACTGTGCTAAATGATGAGATTATTTTACCGTTGCTTCAATTCTCAATACACAGAAGACAGCCTTAGAAAATTTCCGCAGAACTGCTGACCTTGGCTGACTTAGGTTTCTATTGGTTTAAAAAAAACCCCAAACCCAACAACAGCACATTGTATTTTAAAGCAATTTGATACCCTGAATTTCCAAGAAAATGTATCCAAACCAGCTGAAATACTCCTTCCCTACATGTCCAAATCAAATCCCATCCCAAGATTCTCTACCACCACCTTAAAATTTTCTGTATTTGCATTCTTGTTATCCTGCAAAACGTGCAACAGGCTGAAGGCTCTCAGCTGTATTAATAGGTTTTCAAGAAGTGGATAATTCCTCTGACTCCCTCTAAGAGTTTCTGTTTTAAGGGAAAGTAAAGAGTAGCCAAGAGAAATATCTTTCCTAGCTCAGCAGAACAACTCTTCTGCTGCCTTTTTCCAGCTAAAAGCAGAAGAGTGTGAAACAATCCTTCCTGTAGAACTCCACTTGCCGAAAGAAAAGTCTTCAAATAGTAAACACATAAGATATAAAAATCAGAAAATAATTCAGACCAACTAAATCTTGAATATTTGAAACCTTGACTTGGAACGTGTTCCTCCCTTTTCACCGACTAGCCAGGGAAGCTCAGGTGATCAAAATGAAGCCTTTCATCTGCTGCCAAAAATGGGAAAATGCGTCACAATCTATTTTGTAATTATGGAGATTGTGATTATTGGAACATGCATGATCGGTATCTATGTAATATGATTTCCAAAGCTAGACAATTGCCAAGCCAGAGTCCCATTTAAGCATATACGTATAAGGACCGGACTTTCAATCCTATGTAGGTTGATGTTTTTTTGTGCACTATGTCACACCAGTGTCATAGTCCTGCACTCCTCAGAACAAGGACAGACACAGTAAGCTTTCTGATCTCTACTTTGTTGCATGTATAGGAGTTGAATATTGACAATCTGACTACATGCATACAGTGCTATACATTCTGGACAAATTCTTCTCTTGTTTACATCCATGTAAACACAGCGTACCAAAAGGCTGTTGAAGTCAACAGTACAATCCCAGTGGAAAGTGATATAAATAAATGTCAGGCTTAACGTTATTGTTGCAGCTGCCCTTTTATCAGCACTTCACATATTATAAGGTTGCGCCGTGCAGAACACAGCTTCCTCTGGAGGAGTACAGAGACCTTACCACTTCCCTGGGCTTACCTAAAGTTATGGAAAAGACACAGTGCGATTTTCACTTGTATGATGCTTAGAAAAACTGGCTTATTGACAACAGGAGGAGCCAGGGCTTTCTTCAGCTGCTGCTTATGCCCATGTAAAATCTGGACACACTGTTATACACCTAAATTTACACATTAACTTGCTTATACATTCCGTGGCTAATCATGGGATCAATTTGATATTAAGAAAATACTTATTAAAATTAATATTTAAAAATATATTTTTACTAGTCTTGAGAGTTAATTCCCCCTGCCCCCACCTCACTCCTCAAGCAACAACATGCAGCGGTCACCAAAAGCAAATAAAGTTAACTTTGTATGGGACCAAATGATGGACAACAATTTTTACATCCAGCTTACAGAAACATATTCTAGGCATAAGCTGTGGCCAGTTTTGGAGCTAGTCTTCCCTGTACCCCTTGCATGTAAGACATAAGAACCCCAGTAAAGGACAGTTTTATACAGAAAGGTAAACTTGGCAGTCGTAGCAAAGGCATATGCTGCAGTTCCAGAAGACTGAAAATTGAGTATCCAAGCAAATCAATAGCATATCTTATGGATGTTACTGAGATAGAGATAAAAGAAGCATTTTTTGATCTCAGCCAAAGTAGCCTTTAATAGGAAAGTTTCCTCTTTACCCTGCCAATGCTGACAAGTACTCTATAGCTTTATGTGCATTCATCAGGAATGCATGGATATGAACTGGTGATAGTTGCTACTAGCTCTGGATAAAATGGATAGATCCCAGTCAAATTTAAGCAATAAAGACTCTCATTTGTCCCATGGAGCAGTTGATATGTGGACACTTTTCAGGCTTTCAAGGAGGAGTGTTGGGATTTGTCCAATCCACTTGCTTTCCTGACCGGTGGTTGAATTAAATCCCTTACCTGACCACTTTTAGGCTCTTTTGATCAAGTGTGTGATAAAAGGGGGACATACCAGCAATCATGAAATGCCCAACTATCTGCTTCTTGGAGCCTGAGGAGCAGATGAAGCAAGCTGCTTGCTAGCTCTTCACTACGAGAAAGTGAATCTTGTGTATTGCAAGACAGTGAATGAGGTAAAGCTGGCTGTAGAGAGACTAAGGAGATGACACAGTCACCAACTCATTTCTGACCATTACCATTATGCTTCTCCACCCAGCTCTGGCAACAGATGCAGATTAAAACAGTGCAAGAAAACAGTGGCCAACGCTGTCAAGGGAGGCCACAACTAGGGCGACAAAAAAACTTGACAGGCCAGGCAACTCGTGTGTACCTGTTTGCGCAAATCTGAACCTTCTACAGCAATTTCAAAAGAGCCTTTCATTAGTTAATAATTTCAAAACAGTGGAGTTTACAATAATTTGTCAGCACTTTTATTGTTTATGTGTCTTTGGGGTGTATAATGGAAAGATGGGGTTTCTTGGACATGAGGAAAACAGATTAATGGATCTTTAGTGCATTAATACACAATGAGAAGCAGTCCCAGTTGAAAAGCATGACCAGGGTATTTTTAAAAGGAAAAAAAAATGTCCCAATGTATAACATTTGCCGTAGGGTTTGGGGTTGGTTTGTTTGTTTTCAAAAAAATTACACAGATGCATTTTACAAAAGGTTTGGAGAAAATATGGAAATTATATTCCCATATGAACATGAGCTACAAGGACAGCCAAATGGAGGACTAAGATAATCCATAGTTTTTCTTTGATAAACAACAGCTATAGAACAGTCCGGATTCTACCAATATGTTTAACAGTTTTAAAGCCATAATGTCCTAACTATTTTCTCAAACCTGCAACATGCATTTTAAAATACTGACTCCCTGTAAGAGAGGGAGTACACCAAAGGTTCTCTGCAAGGCCTCATGCAGACTACTCTAACCAGGATCAGGAAGGCATGAAAGTAGCCTGAAGCCACCCTAGCATTACTTTCTCAGGTTGAAAATTCTCTAAATTCGCAAGAACCTCAGATCTGATGTCTGATCAGTATTAGGTTGTGTATAATCATCTGTTACTCACTTCCTTGCAAAAACATCCGCTTTGCATAGGTACAGGCATTTACAACTGCACGTGCACTTAACTTTTGCTTTGTTTTAATGTTCTAGCCAAACAGAAGACATTGCAGCATTTCATCTTCTTCTGATGTGCCCTATGAATGAGAAGATTTCCTGTTCTATATAAAACGCAGCCACGTTCACATACAGAATAGAAATTTCTGTACGCCTGATTTTGTTTTGCTATCTGTCTTGTTGTTTGTTCATACAAACACCTAATTGTATAACAAATGCAGTGTTTGAGGACTGCAGTCAGATCTGTCCCAGTGAACATACTGAATTTTCTGCCCCTTTTCTTATACTATATAGCATCATGTGGCAGTTGTGTAAGAGATTATACAGTTATTAACTTGAGCACTTTTTAGTCTTTTCCAACATAAATAATACAAAAAGTGAAAACCAGAGATAACTCAATCTTTTGTTTATCTGTAATAAGGAAATGTCCTAAGTGTCATCTAATAGAGAAAAATGCTTATAGAGAACAGAAGAACTGAAGAAATAAAATGAGATCCAATGAGAAACAAACTGTAACACGGGCGTTTGTCACAGCGAAAGCTCCCCCTCTTTGTCCCATACTAACTCCCACCTCAGATGAATATACGTAAGTATCACATCATGGAGAGATCTGTTAGGTACCTGAGCCTGACAAGGATCTCATTAGAATATTAACTTCAGTCATATCACAGTATCCTAGCATGAACTGGTGATTCTTAGGTCAGGTTTGTACCACACCATTTAAAGCATCTTACTGACATGTCTACTTGCCCTGGGCACTTTCTATGGGCAACACAAGACAATGTGAAAATCCACAGACTGATCCAGTCCATGTAAAACCAGAATTGTCTACTTTTGTCTCTCTTTTCTACTACAGACACAGTTGAGACTGACTCTGCTTCTAACAGGGGTATCTAACAGGGTTAGGCAAGATAAATCTAGACATTTTGGTTTGGTCATTTGAAAGGCCATGGAGCTCCTTGGTGATAGTGGCAGTAAAACTGACCTATGTACAATGTATCGCTGTCAAACAACAGAAGATTCACCCCAGTAATTCCATTAACACAGAGACACCATGAAAACAATACAGAAGTCTTTCAAGTAAACTGAAGTAAATACAGTTCCACAAGATCTGTCAAGAAGAGATTTGAAAGCCCTCCATGGCTTCAGTAGCTGGTATCTTTTGAAAGTTTCTGCTAGCCTAGTGACTCCCACCAGGCTTGTAGCCAGTCCCAACTCCTGGTCTCATGGTGCAGCTTAAAGCAGCTTTTTCTTCAATATGCTGCTCCTTCCCCCAAACACACTTCCATCAGCAGTCTTGGGAGACTCCTAATGCACAGTATATATTTAAGTACCTTCCGCTTACTGAAATGTCATCTCCTTCATTAGATACAGGTGAGTGTCTCTGTCCTTTCACGGTCTTCCTATGTCACCTGCCAATGACTTTTTTTGTTCAAGACTATGGAAATAGTGATTCTGTTTCCTCAGTCTCTGTTTTTAGTCTAGGTTTAGTATCAAAATATAAAGCGTTACCTAGAGATGAGGCAAATCTACGGTTTTCTTTAGAAATCATGGAATGCTCTCTTTAGCCACTGCTTAGGCATGCACTGCCATAGATGGCACAGTTATCCTCCCAACTCGTCACCTTGTGAGCACTTTGGCCACGGTAAGGCAACAACTCTTCCAAGCTACAAAAATTGTACACAATGAGCCTGAGTTGCTTTATATTGAAAATTACAGCAAAACTATCTCCAAGGGAAGTCAATTGGTAGAGCAGATGATCTTCATGAATTAACTTATTGGAACACACCACTTGGTATAGGCACAATCAATGAAACGACTGAAGGTGCAATAAAGATGGATCTTTAGTGATACACTTGTTTAGAAACAAGTTGCAAGTACAGATTTTTCTTACCACTAAAAAACGGAACTAAAAAGACCCAATTTCTGTAAAAGGTTTACTAAAATAGAACTAGGAAACACACATAATTTTAAAAAAGTTTAGAACTTCCAATGCAAAAAGTATTAAAATTATTTTCTTTTATCATTTTAATAACAATGTCTGATTTGTCAAAATAACAGTAAAAACTCTCTATATATCTGTTAAGGGATTATTCCAATATCATGAAATACTCTAGTGAAGAAATGACACAGAATATAGAACTGTCATCATGCATTTGCATATAAAAGGCTGTTTAGAACTGACAGGCACATAAACAGAAAATGCTTGCTATAAAATTAGTCATTTTTAAGCATGGATCTTTAAATAAAGCTGGCAGAGCACCTTCATTTTAGCTTCTCAAGGGAAATCACAAAAAATGGTGCAGCACCTAGCAACGTGTTTTCTTCAGTTTTGTATACAGATAGTAATTTGAATACTACAATGTTTGAACTTATCTTCATTAACCTACCTTAAAATACTGTTGATATTTCTTGAATAATATATTTTTCCTAAAGATGTCACTACACGTTTATAAAATAAAAGTATTATCTTTTCAAAAGTTCCTAAGATCCATGATTTATTAGACATTAGAGGTTGCTTGTAAAAAATCCCCATATATAGCACTCCCATATGCATATTTTTCAAGTTCTTATGATGTAACATCTAGGGAAATGAAGAACTTTAACATGCCTACCAAGAGACGAAAAACATTTTGGACTCACAAGCCCTTTTAATCAGAAGCAGCACAGTTCAGGCCAAGCACCATACGAAACATCACCCTAAATTTAAATTAATGCTAACCATACAAAATGCAAATTGCCAAAAAAAAAAAAAGTAGTTCTGACAAGCAGATGGGAAAACAAGAAAATATTTTGACACTTTTTAAACTGACAATGTTCATTTCTTCAAAAAACCACAGAAGTGGGGTTCAATGCATTTCATTTAAAGGCTGTGGTCCTGGGACATGTCTCGCATCCCCCTCCCCTAGTGACTGAGGAAAACCTGGACAGAGGCTAAAACTGTAGTGGTGACCTGTATTCAGGAGTCTCACTTGTCAGGAGTGCTGGTAAACCAGCAGGCTGCAGAAACTACAGGTTTTTCTCTCAACTGTTCTGCTCTGGCTCAATACTGGCACCCTATGCACTGGGCTAGCGAGTGTCAATCAATGACTCCGTCAGCTGCCAGAGCAGCCTGACAGCTGGCTCTTCTCCCTGCCACCAGGTTGCCAGGGTTGGAATTCAACCCCCTTACTCGCTACACCTCAGGAAGCAACAGGCGCCCTAAGATGGAGAAGGGGGAGGAAACATTTTCTCTGTTAGTTTTGAAAGTAACAAGTTTTTAAGTCCTTAATTTTTAAACTGGTTGTTCAAAATGTGTTTTGATACAAGTGCCTAGTATTTAATAAAGCAATACTTTCCCAACTCTCTGTGCACTGTTTCATTGAAAGTTATAGATTCCTAAGAATTTGGTTTTATTTGGCTCTCTCAGTCACAAGGCTTTGATCCTGTAAAAATTAGGTATTATATCACAGTGTAAATTTGAAATAAGCACAGAACCTTCTGAAAGATTTGAACCACGGACTTCTGTTAAAAAGCATTTTCTGACAAACTTCTATATTTGCCTCTCACTTTTATTTAGTTTTAGAAACTGCCAGAGACTATCTCAACAGAATTGATATACTTACTTATTCTACGAGTACTAGATGTAGCTTCTTTGTCATATTACTTGGATTACTCATAAAAAACCCTCACAAACCAATGTTCACTAAATATACATATAGGCATAATTGCTGTAACCACTGATTAGCAATCTAATTTCCCCTCATTTCATTAAAAGAAATATGCTAAAATGAAAGTATTTCTTGTTAAAAAATCATTATGCAAATCCCAGAGCAAAAAGAAGACACCTTGGCAACTGAGCTGGCCCATCCCACTCTTCAAAAGCAGATTAAACTGCTTTGTTTCTGAGAGATGTTTGCCCAAAATGTTTTTACAAACTTTTAAGCAAGGGAGATTCCACAAAAGCTCCAGCAGCCTGCTCCGGTACTTTCTTACTTTGCTTATGTTCCAAAAGTTATTTGACATGTAACACAAACTCCCTTTCCATCAATTAATGCCAATTTTTATTTGTAGACATGCTCTTGCAAGTGTAAAAATCTGTAAATGTTTTGAAAGGATACAATTAATGATGACAAAAATAATGTTGTTTACTGACAATATTAGTATTTGGTAATGGAATGGTAAAAACAAATGTTTTTCACTACTACTCTCTTATTCTTGCTATATTAATTAAAGTGTCATCAGCTATCTTCATGCTTCGCTATATCTTACAAGCATAAGAAAATGTGCATTTGTAACCAAATACCCGACCCAACTCTGAAACCAGTACTGACCTGAATCATCATCGGCTTTGCCCCCAAGTCTGAAGGTAACATCAACTGGTCCCCCTAGAACTGACCTCAGGAATGAAGGTCGTTGTGAGACCTGAGCTTACCAAAGTCTGTAAGCATTAATTTAAATACAGTATGACCTAGAATATTATCCTTTTGACAAAAGACAGTATTACCATTTACGTATACAGAGTGTTTACAGTACTCCTAAGAAAAAGATCATGTACCACCTTCTATGTTTTACCAGAGCTTCTGCAGCTCTTCAAATATGTAAGAAAACACTGAGACCTGCCTTTAAATAGAAACTAATAACTGAAAAGTTGTTTTCCATCTGAAAGTGCAAGCAAGTTCAAAACTACAGTGTTTCACAAACCAAGACTAAAAATACAGCTAAGGCTTGCAGACACTACAGTAATGTTTCCCTCTTGCCCAAATACGCAGAAAAACAATCCAGTTCTGAAATATAAAAAAATCAAATAATGATAAACAGCATGAAAAGGAACTTCTTTGATTCACAAGCAATTCTGAAGGGTTAAAAATATTGCTTAGCAGCAATCCATATTTTTCTTCTTTAAAATAAAACTTTTAACCTGACTTTGACAAACTAAGATTAAGAATGTTGTTTTGAAAATGTAGGAATGTTTCAGCTTCCTCAAAATCTTTTTTTTTTTTTGATACAAAATTAATGTAACAAATTTCAGAGCATTATAGTACTGAGAAGTAATAATTATAAATGTTGTAAATGGAATACTTAATGAAGCTCTAATGAAATACCCAATGTTGGATCAATTGTATTGCTACCGCTAAAGTATTTCACATTTTTTTGCTACATTTTTGATTCTTTCCAGTGGAATATTTGCTATTCCCAACTGTGGCAAACCCTACAGAGGTCAAAAGTATCATTTGACCAAACTGATAAAAGAAAACTTAATGAATGTAATTTGAATAGCTTTCTAAATTATGGACAGACTCAGTTACAAGTCACAAGGGCTAGAAAAAAATATTTAAGGAGAAGAAAAGGAGATCTGAACAGCTGATTAAAAAGATCAGTTAAGGATTATTCCTAAATTGTTAATGAAGGATATCTTTATTTTCTCTACAAAATTTTTCAACACTATACAAATATCAAACAGCAATAAGAAACACAAGTAAATTAGGGCAGGATTTACACACGGGAGGAGAATGCAGACAGGACACCCGGGTAATAGAGAAGAGGACATGCTGTTTGCATCTTCTAGTTTATAAAGTTCCTGAAGAGGTTTAAGCTGACTATTTAACTTTTCTTGGGAAAGCAGCAAAGCTTTAGGGGCTGCCTAAAAAAGTGTATATATGCATCTATCTCTATCTGTCTCTAGTCAGCAGTGATGACCTAGTCATTACTGGGAGTTTTTGTAAAGTGGCTAAAGCCACGCTCTTGCTAAGCTTTGCTAAATGTAAGACATTGTGAAACAATTGTTTAAATGAATGATCTTTGAATGAAACCAAAGCACATCTCCCAATTTAAGATGCAAAGGCTCTGAGAAATTAACAACTATAATCTCTCCATTACTTTTAGGTGATGGCATGATGAGTGGGTTTTGGAAATGAACCTGGTGGGAGCTCTGGGTGCATAGATCTTTGAAAAAACCTCCTCCACAACCCCCAACTCACTCCAAATGTCTAGACTTCGCCACACATGAAACATTAAAAGGAAGATTTCAGGCTGAATAAAACTTACATTTTCAGTAATATATACTGTGGGGATGGCTTTAGTTCTTTAGTAAGTATCTAACATTTCTCTGCCTTTTATACGTAGAGAACGTAAAGACAATTATGAAGAACCACAAGAATAATCTAACTAGATATTTATGACTGCACACCACCAGTACCTTCATTACTTCAGTATCTCTACAAAATCCTTAGAGGTAGTTTGTACTTTTTACTAGAGAAGCACAAATGCCTCTTGCACTACCTAGACTTCTGGAAACATGATAGCATGACATAAAAAAGAAAAAAATTCCTTGAAGTTTATATCACATATAAAATACGTAATGTTATGTCTATTTGGTCAAATGGATTAGCAGGCTGGATTTGTGAGCATCTGGCTTTTCAATATAGAGCATGCTCTACCACACTTTCTATAATATTTTTTCACAAACTGCTTTCTACTGTATTTCAAAGTCCTTATTTATCATACTGAAGATATATATAAAGCCCAAACATTGCACTTAGACATATGTATTTACATATGCCTATTTTACATATTATATACAGACACAAAATGTTAAACATGCTACATATTCTAGTAAAAAACTGAAGTTTGACATATATAAACACATCCTCTTAATTTTTGTCTGTCTCTCCTGTTCAAAGATAACTGGAAAAGCTAGATAAATAATAAAAACAGGAAATAAAGCACACTTTAACTATCCATTACCAAGGGAATTTTGTTTTAACAAGATGTATGGAATCACATTATCATTCTATTTGTTCTATAATCTTGATGTTGTTACAAGACTGAGACAGTTAACAAAGCAAGGGATCATTCTTGTACGGAAGGATCACATCACTTAATGGGACAGAGATGTCACATAAACTACAGTGTCTAAAAGATAACAAATACAGAACTGAGACTGTAGTGGCATACATGGCTCCAACAAAGTAACTGGTGTTTGATAAGCACATAGGTATAGCTGGTTTTGAAACTGCTATCATTACAGCACTGATTTCATGAAAGTTCTCAGCAATTGATTTTTTATTTTATACTCACACACATTCAAAATCTTTACATGCTTCCTATTGACAGTGGTTTCAAAGGTCTTTCATTAACGCATCTAGCAATGACAAATGTAAGAACACATTCTCTTCTTTTGAATTTAAATGAGTATTTATGGTAATTATTATAAAACGACTTTACCCTTGAGGACATTGGTCCTCGAGGTTTGCACGGGTTTTCAACTAAACCTGTTTCTTCAGAAAAATTCTAGGAATTATTCTTCACAACTCAGTACATTCCTGCTTACTAACCAGTAGCCAAGCTAACATTTCTTACACCTTTTTTTCATTCATATAGTTTTAGTCAAA
The DNA here is from genome assembly GCA_009769605.1 of Bucorvus abyssinicus. Lineage (NCBI taxonomy): Eukaryota > Metazoa > Chordata > Aves > Bucerotiformes > Bucorvidae > Bucorvus > Bucorvus abyssinicus. Next base: position 28,046,873 of record CM020025.1, read on the forward strand.
AAGAATAGACTCTGGGCACACAATTTCTTTTGCTACTTGATTTCTGTGTGTAGCTGATTACAATGCCCACCCATTCAGACATTCAGAAATTCAGCATAATCACAAACTGGTTTCAATACATGTTCTTCTAGTCTCACAGCTTCTAGACCCTATGTGTATGATTTGGTCTCGCATCCGTTATGGAGATATTAATACAACCATACAGTTGCAAGAAGACCTGGATTCTAATGACTTTTTAAGCTGACTATAGGTCTGCAGGTAAAACACCAAGACTGCTCCTTATCTCTCTTTGAAAGACATGTTTGTAAGACGGATGGAGGCAGTTTCATTTCTGCTAATTTTAACCTTAACCACTGTATCTGTACTGCCTTTCATTTCTTCTAGTTTGTGACAGATACACCCTATGAAACCACATAAAGAGAACAGGCTGCATTTGACCAACCATGTTTAGCTACCTGAGGTCATTAAAAAGATACTATTGTAGGTACAGAGCTACAATGCAACTATGGTTTATACGTGTAAATAAAACCTTGGAATTTCAGGCATGTCTGTAAGTTACATACATATTTATGTGTATGAACAAATAGAAGATGGAGGGGTGGCGTGGTGACTTAACAGATCAAGGATGCCGCATTGTTCACAAATGACAGATTCAGACAAAGGCCATTTCAGGACTAAATACCAAACAAGACGTCAGTCCAGGTATCTTTTGTATACTACTACTAAACACCAGCTTCTTAAGGCTAACAGCAAACAGGACAGAATTTTCTGAATGAATAACTCTATTTCTATTGTCTTCTGTTTGTATTAGGATCATAGAGTAGCCAGCATTGTTGAAAATACATTGACTTTAATAGTATCTGCTCTATTTGGTATTCCTCAGAAACCAATAGTGAGAAGTTGCCCTTAACTCCTTATCTCATACTTCAGGAAGTCGTTGCACACGCAGTACTTTATGACGTACCAGCTCCAGCTCCAGCCCCAGATTTATACAATAGTTAGTGAATGCAGAGTTAAATTTGGGAATGGTAAACTGAATGGTTAAGCTGATTGAAGAAGACAAACTTTTTCTTAGAAAAATATTCCCTAGCTTTCATCCTTAGCATTAGCTAAAACAAGACTATATGGCCAAAGTCTTCTTGTACTACTTCTCTTTTTGCAGACTAATCATGGTTGATAATGAAAACTACCATCAAGCTAGCTGCAGGTAAAACAAAGTTTGCGTGGTATCATAGTGGCACTTCAAAAGCACAGGATGAGTCTGATACTGTGACATTTAAAGGCAAGAAGTCCCACTTAGTTGCTTTACTGCTACTTGGCATACACCAGAAGTGTTAGAATAACGTCTACATCTTGAGCGAAAAACAAAACTCCAGAAGTGAATGTGAGGGACAGAAACTATAGAAATGAGGAAAAATTTCACTTACATTGATCCAAGATGACGCTCGCTATTACTGTTGAAACTCTGCTATGGGCTGAGGTCACAAGACCCTGTAAGCTAAAATAGAGAAGCTTCAGCTGAGGGTAACTGAAGCTGCAGCACATTAAAATACATTTTAAGGTTATAGGTATTGATTGGAGTTTTAATTTCTTGACCTATTTTTCCCAAGGCATGAAAAGTGACCTCTACTTTTCGGTCATTTTTCAAGCCTGGAGGGAAGAGATTTTCAGTATTATCCTCTACCTCATTATAAGTGTGTATGTATGTATGTCATACAGTACATGATATGATAGTATGATGGTTTCATTGGCATGAGTTCGGAGTTGCCACATTATTCACAAATGGTGAAACCATATGTGATTTATGCAGATTCTCCCAAATGAACCTAAATTAAAACCTTTACACAACATCACATCATCACGTATGTAGGAAATGTGAATTATACAAAAGAAAAGCTAGCTTAAAGATCTCCCAAAATGTATTAAAATGCATCACAGAGCTTTTTTCCTTTCTATAAAGGTAATTTTAAAATGATGTACCTCTGAGGGAGTCTGATAACTTTTACAGCTTAGGAACACCAAAATAACTTTAAAATTATTTTTTTTATGCATATTAATACTGTAGTATGAAAATCAATTGCATCTTAACCTCTGGGGCTTAAAACAAGTGTGTGGATCTACTAGGCAGTTAGAATCTTCTCTTCACCTGTGACATAAAGACCCTACCATTGGGTTCAGTAAGTGGCAAGATACTGAATTTGTCACTAGTCTTGGATCAAACATTCTTTCTTGTGGCCCATAATTCACTGTGCTTTTGAGAAAAGAAATGATATGCAAAAGGAAAAAAAAAGGAGAAAACAGAAAATAGTGCTTTGGAAAATTATTATTAGTGTTAACAGCAGAGATTGGGAATGACAGAAGGAAAGACACTAGTAAAATCCAGTTGAGGAAAGTGCATGAGGAACAAGCCTGTCGTTTATTACCTGTACTAGGACTGCAGATGATATTCACGTAAGTGTAAATATACATTTGCATAATGTGCGTGTATGAACAGACATACATACTGTGCAACAACAAACTTTTAGAATGTGTCTTGGAGGCTCCTCTGTATCTGAAATGAAGAAAGGCAATTCCAAGAGCACAAGGAATGCAAGGAATCTGACCTACAGAAATCCTGAAGCAGTCAAGTAACATATATCATATAGGTATTTGATATATGTGAAAGAATGACAGCTTGACAAGAAATACCATAAAGGGTGGAATCTCTGTGCTTTCGGAGCAAACTTGAAAAAAAAAAAAAAAAAAAAAGAAGAAATTCCCATCATGTTTACTGCATTTCTTGTGCAACCATAATGTGATTTATAATAGATGAGACTATGGTAGACCAGAACTAAGAAACTATCAGGATACTGCATCATTTTGATGTATTCAAAGAAACAGTGCGCACAATTAAGAAATACAGTGAAACTGTTACATATTAGAAACATTTTCATAAGATTAACTTTAGAAAGCATCATATCCCATGAGACAAGGCAGTCAAACTCATCCTTTGAAAGATGAGTAAAGAAGACAACATGATTCTAACAAAAATGACCACTGGTGAAAAAATAGGTAAAATTTTCCTACAAAAAAATGACTGTTCCATTTTAGATTTTCACTACAAAAACACAGCAAATGCTGTTCAAATTATAAGACCATCTTCAAAGAATGGGAGAAGTGATGGCTAAAGTGTTTATGATAAAAGACTAAATAATTCACCTTTACCAAACCCATTTCAGTACTTAGATGACTTAGATGCTTGTAGGCCCATTGGAATGAGTATTTCCTAGTCTTGACGTTATAGGATAGATGGCACATCATAAGAACATCATTTCCCAACTGGAACTAGTTACTTGCCTTCACCTTATGAGAAACACTAACACGAAAAAAAAAAAAAAGGCAAACTGAAACGGAATTAATTATTCTCTCCATGAGCAGAGAGACTTCCATAAAAGAATTTATGCAATCTAAACAGAGTGTGTTTGACTATGTAGAATGTAGTCTAATATGCTCAGTGTGTAAAGAGGTAAAACTCTATTGACAATAAGCCCAGCTCATTTCATAAGCAGTAATTTATTTAGAAGAAAAAAAAAAGGAAAGAAAAATAAAAGTGGGAATGGGGGGATGTCGCTCTAACAAATCCAAAAAGCTTACACTATAGACACCTACATCTGAGCCAGTCATCTGAGGTTACCTGTACAATCAAAGGAGAAAAATAGGCATTTCCGTGGCACAAATCATTAAATCCTAATTAGATGCCTAAATCAGATTGGATAAATTGTCTCTTAAAAGTGTGTTGACTATGTGTTGACAACAATGTGTTGACTAAAAGTGCCTTGACTATGAATGGTGACAAAAGGCTCTTGAGCCTGGACTATTAAGGTGAATGGCAGAGACAAGGTGTAACCATCTATTGTCTGGTGAAATAAAGCCCCCTTCCAAGAGACCGATATCGAACGTTGAGTTTGCCTTAGTGTGCACCTGAAGTAGTAATTTGTATTTATGTTAAACAGATGTAAAACCAGACTACTCTGTAGTGACTTCACACATCCAGGCTGCATCAGATAGATGTGATTCCTGAAAACTTATTTCAGGCAAACAGCAAATATAAAACCACCATTCAGTTTGGTTTTCATTCAGGTATGGGAAAGTAACAAACGAAGAATGCTGCTGAAATCCTCAATCATTTCATTCTATCACCACATACATTGACATCCCTATAATACTCTATACCCTACCTAAACAAGTCAACCAACCAACCAACTCTCAAATCCCCTTATTTCCCCTCAATTTTGAAGAAAAACTCTTGTGCAATAAAATGAATGAAAAAGTTACAATCTACACAAGCGTGCACTCACACGGAAAAACTGGCCAGGGAATCTTACGTACTAACATTCATATTAAAAAAAAAACTACTGAAAAAATCAGCATGATGCTTCAGGAAGCCAGACAGTCAGTAAGTTGTCTCTCATTGCAGTAGCTGTTTAAACAAAATTTTGTTTTGAATAAAGTCCCATAAGTTAAAAAAAGTATATTAAATCAGATGTAGCAAAAAATTAAAAATGATAAAAAGTAAGCCCATGTTTTTATTGTGTAGTAGCTCAGTATAAACTTTTCCAATCCTCTATACCCTTCACCTTTACATGGCTCATAAGATTAGATGCGACGGTAGCATAGGCCTCTTTAGATATACGTATGACAAACTCAGGCAGCCAGCAAGGGACAAATCACCATTTTGATAATAGATTTCAGAACTGAATTCAATCTCCAGAAATTGTTTGAATGAAAATTAGCTCGCAGCATGATGGGGATTGGTACATTTGGTTTGAATGAATCAGTGGATAAAAATAATAGAAAAAAGTGAACTATATTATTTTGTAAATATTTACAGAATAATTCAAATTTATCAACTACAAAACTTAATCAGAAAGCAGATTGACAGCACCTCACGCAATTCAGTGATCATCATAAATCCCAATGTATCAGATTTCATCAGAATAGAGGTCATGTTTTAAATGAAGGTAGAATTTGTTATGCATTATTCATCCATCTGAAAATATTACAAGGTGGGACAACTTTTTTATAGTTTATTACCATAGCATATTACAAAATGCATTTGTAAAATAAATGTTTAACCGATGAGTCTATGACAAGTCGTTACAAAGCATATTATAAGATGCAAATATTGTTAAAATACGTGTGCATGTTTAATGCATGAATTACAGTCATCAGGCATGGTATAAATTGTCATAAAATTTAACAAATGATAATAAGATATTTATAAATGGCTTCTAAACATAAAGTCTGCACAGAGAAGTAAATGGTACTAAAATTAACCCCTATATGAAGGCTCCTTTTTCCTTGTCTTTTTTCTCAAAACAAAACAATTTTTTTTGTTTAGATGCTAGCAAACAATGTCTGAAAGAAACTCTTCCTGCTAAGCTTATAAGGCAGCCAGAAACTTCAGTCTTCAGAAGATTTCCAGAATAAAATTACACAGTTCTCCATTAGCTAGGCATCACTGGTTAGCTTTAACAACACCTTCAAATTTTTTCTTATGGAGAATTAAAATGCACTGGATAAATCTGAATTATTAGTTTTATAGACAAATTTTCTGAGGAGGCGAACTGTTCAAACTCTCTATTATAAATCTTTGTCTACTCATCAGAAAAAAATTACTTCAACAGAGTCGGGAAGAAATGACCTTACCTTTCAAATGTTGTATGCTCAATCAGTGATACTCAAGTTTGCAGACACTGATCTATATAAGCCTTGTATATGCTATTAGATTTTTTATAATTCAATACTGTATAGCAAAACACTGATCAGAGAAAAGTTATTTATGTTTTTTGGCATATGCATAGAATATAAACAAAGAGCTGTCACCAGGATATTTCCCAGCTGATTACTGAAACAATTTGTCTGCTTGAAAGAGGAATTTCTATACATTCCATCTATAAGAGTCAGACTAAATGTCAGTCAAGGTCCTGAAAATAAAGAAACATCTCTACTTCCAAAATCATCTGATAATTGTCTAGGAGACATCAAGGAGGACAGACTGAGTAAGAGAGAGAGAGAAGGCAACGACACAGAGATACCTGAGTCATGTCCTGCAAGCTTTTGTGCAGGGATTTGCTAGTACGTGAAATCACTCGTAACTATGATACAGAACTTTAATGATTTCAGTGTAACTAAATAATGTTATATTAACTAAATAATATTACTAGTTTAAAACCGCCAGGTTTCACCTGCTGAAGAATTTGATCTTCAGCTTCTGAAGCACAGTCAGAGAGCATTAGCAGGATCTGAGAAGTCTGATCCTGTGATAGGCATGCTGACATCGCTCTCTCAATTTTCTCCAAAGTTTAACACAACTGAATGACTGTAAACAGGACTTAAACATATTCAAGAAAGAAGTACTAATTTTGATGGAACAAGCAAGGAAAAAACCCCAAAACTTTACATGTTTTAAAAAATAACCTTAGAAATTCAAAGCTGAAATATCTATTTCAAGTTTTTGAATACAAAGTGTTCTTGAGCTTGCATTGCTGGGACAATGTAAATGTGAAGGATCTCAAGTTTTTATCCCACCTTATTATCTCACCCTGCTCACCATTTGTAATGCAACTTGAGTGGGCACTCACAGGATATTAGGATCTGACTCAGTGCATCCTTTACTAGCTGTAGCTTTGCAAAGCTTAGTCTAGCCCTATTTTACAAGGAAGCACAGATGACCACAAGTGTCTGTGGAACATGCCTAAGGAACGCTCTTCCCTTCTCATCTTTGGAACCATGAAACATTTTCAGTTGCATGTTATATATTTCCACACTGAAAGATTTAGTGAAAGCTCTGTCCCTGATGCAGATGTAGTCACAGCAGTCTTTCGATCCAACTGAGAAAAAAACTTAGCCATGAGGTGCTCCGGCTATCTGCATGTCATAGCTGGAGTAAACAGCGCATTAAGTGTCTCTGAACTTTCCCACCCAGGAAGGTATTCAGAGAATTTGTGGCTAATCACTTTTTTCCTTAAAAGCCCTTACATGCAAGGCTCTTCATAAATTGTTTCTTCAGCTTTTCCAAACATAAAGGAACCTTGTGAGCTGGCAAAGCACAAGAGGTTTTGAAGTCAACCCTAAGCTATTCCTTCTTGTGTGTATCTTGTTCCCTAAAGATGTGACCATTCCGGTAAAACGGTTGAGCAATCAGTTCTCGGGTAAGAGTGACTGTCTCAAAGTTACATTGAAGGTCAAGAGGATATCGCTCAGAAGTGGACACTCCCCTATCCTTCCAGCAACAGCACTGCTTTCTCGTGACACCACTGGTATTGTTTAACCTTACTTGTAAATGTGGATGAGTTTCACATCAATCCACCAGAGGTAAAAAACCCTAAACCACATCAGATAACAGAAACAGAACACAAAACAAAACAATCAAAATGTCCTACAGTAAAGTGAGGTTGGAAAATGATGATGAAAAGATGAATATCATAAATAAAAAGAGCAATACATAGCTTCTTTTTCATACGTTGTTTTTTCTTTCCAAGGGTTACATGACAGACAGTTAAAAAGCCAACATATATTGCAGACATTGTTTAATAAAGGAAGTGGTCTTACCAGCATCTACAGCTGTGGTGCAATTATAAATGCAGGAAATCATTAATGAGAAGCATAGAGTAATTTTCTACATACATTTATTTCTATGTTGATATTTCCTCCTTCTTTGTTGAGCAGAAATATAGCTCTGTGACAGAATGATCCAACAGAAATAAGGGAGCCAACAGTCTGCTGGTTCACAGAGAAATTTAGTCAACTGGACAAGTTGAAGAATATTTTCAGTCCTAAAAAACTATATATATTAACTGGAATTATTCTCATATGTATAACTACTCAACAGGCTTTAAAACCAGCTGAAATTTGACAATGAAAGTAGACCTTCTTTCAAAAACTAAAATCTTGTTTTATTTTTGCTTTCCCATTTTATCTTAGTGTTCTTTGCAAATAATTATTCACTTCATAAAACGGCTTTTTTCCTGATGTACTTGAAACTTAATGCTAGACACACACATCAGGAAAAGGTTCACTACTCTAAATATGAAATGTCACCTGTTGTTTCATGGTTTCATACTACAGTAGACTATATGACAGAAGTTGAACTGAAAATGTGCACCATCCACTGCAAAGAAAGAAACTGAAGCGTGCTCGTCTTGTAGTTTGGTGTAGTTCAGATTCACAGAATGGTACCGGCACTCTTTGTATGCATACTTAGAAAAGAAATTTCTTTGAATAAGTAAAACGGGACTTTTTTTTGGATCGTGAGTAATAAGTGAAATGGAAACCATGAACTCTATTATTTGGGGAATAATCAGTATTTTGTACTGAATTTCCAGACATCCTGTCTTTGTGTGTTTGAATGTGTCAAATTTGCATCTGCTGCTAAATTCTTCATTCCATTGGTAGTTTCTGAGTTTCTCACCCACAGAGTTCTCAACAAACTACTGTATGACTAGTTACAACCTATTCTAGCCCAAAGACGTACAGAAGTGCAAAGATATGTCCTTTAAAGCACGCCTTGGAGGACAAGAGTTGAGTGTTTAGCTGATTTAAAAGATTAGTGTAACTAAATAAATTTTCTTTGAAGAAGGAAGTGCCTCATTTAAAATGTATAAAATCCTAAAGTGAAAGGCAGGCCAAGGAAAGGAGACGGTTTGAGAAATATCAGTAAGACGTAATCTCAAGGTCTTGTGAGAAAGACTATACCGCAATAAAAAAGACAAGTTATCCGCATCAATCAGAAGGCAATGCTGTGTCTTTCTTAAAGAACATGACAGAGCCAAGGGATTTAGAGATTGGAGCTTTAATCTTTATACTTCCTGCTCCTCTTGATCAGACCATTACAGGGTTGCTATGGGCTGTATGCAACAAATGTTGGCATTCACTTTTCAGGGTCTTGACCTAGCCTATCTGCAATTAGTCTGATGAGATTTACACATTCTTTAGACAGAATCAGAAGACGTTCTGTGGAGAAAATTAAAAAAAGAATTCAGGTTTATGTTCGTGCATAAATCCAGTTTATGCATGGACATAGGCTATGGTAGTCCCAATAAGACAGTATACAGGGGGAAAAAAGAAAGCAGAAGTAGAGAAACAGTATTTGGAGTGTCTGTGATATGACTGCAGTGTTAAACAGGATAAACAATAAATATTGACAAATATTTCATATTTTTCATATGGGGCATATAGTCCAAGCCTAGAGAGACGGAAGTGGAAAGAGTATGACTGAAAGTCTCATACTATGTTGCACAATTAGGTGAAAGCTTTCTCATTTAGACAACTGAATGAGGATCACCTTTTTGGCAGGAATTGTGCAAAGTTATTGAAGTCCTTGCTTCAAGAAGAGACTCATGTCATAGAAAGTAAGAGTTTTCTATGCAGTAATACAGAGACTGCACCTAATACAGTGCTCCCGGAATATGAACAATGAAGAGGCTGTGGTATATTTTGTACCTAATGAAGTGTAGAATCATAAAACTATGCAACAAGAAAGGACTGAAAGATCAAATATAAAGCAAAACAAAGCTCTATACTATACTATATATATACATATATTAAAAAGATAATTCACTTATCCATACAAAGAAGTTCTAATATAGTTTGGGTAACTGATTTGGGTAAATAACCTGATATCATGGTCTTCAGGAACCAAAGCTCCATCAGTTTTTCAAATGACAAGTTTTTTTTCTATGTTCTCAAGATTTAGGGGGTAAAGAAATTTCACAGACATTAAATGAAATCCTTTTTTACTCAACTAAGAAATGATTATTAGTGTTATTAATGTAAGAATTTCTGCTAATATTTTTTAGAAACAATCTAAACACCATTTGTAATTAGAATATATTTTATATAGGAAATCAATTACACTGGTTTTGAAATAATAGCTCACTGATAAAAACCATTACATACAGCAGGCTGTCACACAGAGACACATATGAACGGGGCCGAAACCACACTCCTCTGTGGCTTTCAAAGTACACCTTTACACACAGACAAAATGTATATACTCAAATAGTTGGGCTGCATTAACAGAAGTATCTGTGGTGAGAGGGAAAAAAGAAACGATCCTTCTTCAGGCTGCTGAACTTTTTTTTATATTAAAATGAAATATCCCAAATTCAGCATAATATCATGCAATCACACATCAAAATAAACTTGGTATTATAATATCTTTTTTCAGAACGCTTCTCAATTTTCCTAAATCCTGGATTGTTTCCTTGTTTCCACTTTAATGTAGACTAATGAAAGATATGCCTGTTAAAAGAAGATACAACTTGTTTTGTCTCCCATACTTTTATTATACTTAATTTTTAACAATCTGGGCAAACAGTTACATTATCAGTGTAACCAGTTAAATTACTCCTTCATATTAATCAATACTGTCTTCTACCACCATGGCATTCACTTACTTACCATTCCATATTCCTCCAAAGTGCCACATAGTCATCTCTAATCTTGATAAGGCTAAATAGGTTTTTTGGTCATCTTTAAATTTTGACACATACGATATCCTTCAGCCCATTTTCCAGCTCATTAATAAATATATTAAACAATGCTGTTTAATGTACAGGTCAGTGGTAGACAGAAATGTTAACCTTTTGCCATGCCGAAAATTGACAATTTACTCCTACTCTATCTTCTGTCTTTTAACTTGTTTCTAACTTATGATGGAACTTTAACTTTCACCCAGAACTATTCAGTTCTCTTGATAATCACTTGTGAAGTTCTATGTCAAGGCATTTTGAATGTCCTTTTGAATCATATCTCTTGGTCTTTAAAAACTTTTTTTTTTTTTTGAGACATTTACAGATATTTCTTGTAGATTGAGCATACTGGAATCTTCTTAATAGATGCAACAGAGACATGTGTGCTCTGCAATTTCAGTAAACTTTGAGGCCACAGAAGAGCACGATTTGTCCCCCAGAAAGGTCAGACCGCCAAAATCTTCCAGCTGAATCAGTAATGCAGAAAAATTGAATATAAGGCCGTATTTTATCCTGTTAGAATGAAGCACTTCAATGCACATGGTAAATCACACAGGTGATGAAAGACTCGGAAGCAGTAGTGGCAGCAGTAGCAGGGGAATTAGTGCAACTGTACGAAGGCTCCTATGTCGCTGACCAGGACCATACTGTAGGCATTGCACAGACATAAGAGTGGAACGGTTGTGCTGTATAAGACAAGAGATGACAGTGACAGACTGACAGGAAATACCCGTCACGATAGCAGGCAATATATGTGCCTAAGCTTTCTATACATAAACTGGAGAAGTCTGAATGACTGACTTGGAGGAGGATAATGAGGTACCTCACAATCATTACAGACAGCAGAGGAGAAAGTACAATAGGGCTTATCTGAAAATCTAAAAGTAGGAAATTAATGGAGCTTCTTTTTTTTTTTTTCTATTTTATGAGCAATAATGGGTATCGTGAAGTCAGTGTGTGAAGGATTATAAAACTGAAAACAAACTGCCTGTATTTGATGCTTTGAAGGGAAACTGGGGAAAGACATAGAGAGAGATGTTAGGAAAGTAATCTGTGCAGAACACTGGCAGCAATGAGACAAGATGACATTCGTCATATGCTGAAAACAGGGCAGTTGTAGTAACTGAAATGTGGAGAACCTGCATGAGAGTTTCAGTTCAGTGCACCGTTTAAAAAGCTGTACCTTAGTATGGATATGAGGAATAGGAAAGATACCCAAATTCAAGATGTTGTTTATAGTTTTTTTGAAGGTTTTTTGAGGGTGCTTTTAATAGAAGCCATGGTGTCCGGAGTGCCAATCATAAAGATGATGATTAGGTTTCTCATTTAGATTACTACAATAAAGATTTTCTGAAGAAAATGGCAAAGGAGCAATTACAAGGATAAAAGGAAAACCAGGAAAGTGCAGGATGGAATGGGGAGACGAGGAACTCCCTACAACTATTGAGAACAGCATACCTACTGAGCTCACAAACCGGATGAGGGGATGAAGAAGGGAGTGGCTGAGCAAAAAAAGCCAATGAAAGAAAGCAGAAGCTTCAAGTATGAACTTTCCATAAAATTTGTCAGCTTCTATGATGAAATCGATTTTTATTTTTTAATATTGCTTTTTGTGTCCCTTTTCATGGCAGAAGTCAATTACATTTTTTAAAATAAAAAAAGTCCAACAGAAGGGTACCATTCACAAAATCTGTCGCTATTAGTGGCACTGTCAGCTCAGCCCAAGAGGTAACTGATAAAAAGTGAGAGAACCTGCTGTATCCAAGAATCCATCCTTGGACACTTGCTGTGAAAAGTAACCTTCAGTTCAGTAAGCTTCAGTTTTTGTACAGATTATGCATGAAAGAAGAGAGTTTTGTTCTTGCCGATTGCTCAGTAGGAAGTGTTAGTTTCTCAGCAGACAACAGAAGTAAGTTGCTGGTGATACTCGAAGCTAAATTTCACTTTTGCAATTACAGAAGAGGGTTCTTTTACCGACACTGTCTACAAGAAACACCATTTATATGTCTTCAAAACAGTTACTGATATATTGTGTTTGGAATGTGGAGCTGGCAAGGTATTTGAGGCAACCTAACAAATCTCACTTTTGTGTAAATACATATTGAAATACCTATCAAACAGATTATTAGCGTTCTGCTTAGTGGTCAAGAAATACAGAAACTGTTAAAATCTGGAACTGAATTACACTTTTCAGGAGAGTGTAGGGCAATGCGCATCTATCGTTTAGCCAACGACATCTGATGACATTTAAAGTATATACAACTGCTCTAGACATCACCTACTTTATTTGCTTGATATTCCCTGGCACTATACGAAAGCTATTCTAATGCAGCTAAAATTAAATGTGGGAACATGATAAGCAGAAATTCTCTCATATTTTGTAGATTTTTGGCACTGTATTTTCATTTCTGACTGCCGTATTGTACCCAGGAATATCAAGAATTGGCTAACAATGGTGGAAATGAGTCCCAAGGCATAAATAAGACTGATAACTCAAGACTCAATCAAACCCATGGTAAAGTTGATGACAGTGTTAAGCATAAAGGAAATAGTTAATGTAAGATGCATCTGTGTAGAAAAGCAGAGCTAATTTCGGAGTAAATTGTAAATAAAAACTCTAATGGCTCTAAAGCACTCCAATAACGAGCAAAAGCCCAGTGACAGAAAAGAAGGATCAATACTAAACCCCTACTTCTATGCTTTCTGTCTAAACTTAAAAAAAACAGTACAGTTTTTGGGAATTAAAATAGGTGCTGAAGATGTTAAAGAATATGTGATTTGTAAAATAACTACGAAAAATACTGAATTCTATATAGTCTAGTCAGCAGACTTTTTATTAATACTGTTTTCATTTAATCTTACAACTGTAGTATTAAGTTTTGAACTTAAATGATAAGACCCTTGATTAGTACAAAAAAGCATTATTTATCAAAAAGGACTTGCAGATTTAGGTCATTCAAGGATGTTACCAGATATTGTTTTACTGTAACAATTGCCACTTATTTTGTAATTAAAACATTTTAATGTTTTAGCTGGCATTTTAAACCACCTATTAGAAAATAACTTATGTTTACAGCCTAATATCACCTAAATATACTGGCTTTCTTAACTCTATGGGGATCCCTTTCAAAACAATAAATGAAGATACAGCTATAAAACTCCCATCAAAGTTCTCAAGAGACATGCGACTCAACACGTTCTCCTATGTTGCTATATTAGCTATCAGCCTGTTCAATTATATGAATATGCTTTTAAGTAAACACAAAACTGAATATTAACTGAGCAAAGGGTACAAATTCTTATGTTTAGTCAGTTTAAACTACATATAGGCAACTGATTTATCTTATATTGAAACAAAGCAAAACAAACTTGAGTTTCATCAAAATCTATAGAAATTAACAGCGGATGAAATAATGTTCCTGAAAACTAGCATTATTATTAAAAATTACTTTTTTTCAGAAATATAAAACTCCTTATGAATATTTTAGAACTTTAGAACAGCCAAGCTCCATCTGCTCTTTTCACTATATATTGGACGGTATTTGTTTTACAGGTTCGTATTATGTGATCGACAACACTAAGGCGTGTGGCTCACTTACGCAGTTTGTACCCCACAAGGATTTAGTCAGGCATTAGTGCAAGTGGCCGCTCCACTGATAGCCAGGAGCAGCCGGGGTAAACGAACACTTCAGCCCCTCACGTGCTCACACCACGGGCAGTGGTTTGTCTACTTCCAGCATGCCCCCCACCTGCGGAACACCTAGTGCTGTTCTAGCGTGAGCTGAAAACTTACAGAATTGCTAATATACTTCTAAAACTGCCCATGATACAGCTATATAGGGTAAAGAATATGTTTGTGTGGGCATATGTGTATGTATATATATGTTATTCTGTAGTTTTAGTTTAAATTTAAGTAAGTGCCTTATCATACGATGCAAAATCAAAGATTGTTCCTCAGAGGCTTGCAAGTGTGGTTATGAATTTCTGTTTATAGTCAATATTGTTAGGTAAAGAAAAAAAGGTTAATTTATACGAGAATAGGCAGCAGGTAGCCTGCAGATATCTCTCAGGTTGTCTACAAGTATCTATCTCCTATATCAATAAAATATGAAATGCTCCTCCTTAATCACTTTCTATTCATTCATTAGTTTCCACAGAGATTGAAAAGAAAATAAAACAACCAACAAAACTAAAGGACCGGATATTCTCTACAGCCATATATCACAATTTGGAAGGAAGAAAAAAAATTAATAAATAAGAACTAAACGTAGCCATGATTTAGCAAAAGATATTTTATAGCTATGGTTCTAATAATCGAAGTGATGTAGCTGTATATAAAAGACCCAAACAATATTTTATTCTATTGGATACAGACATAATCTTCAGATGTTGTAAACTGATGAAACTCAATGCTTGCCTGATATAAATTACGTTGCTGACAATAAAGTGCATTTTGAGAGAAAATACATCACTTTGCCATCAAGTGACAATCGATTTTATTTGCAGTAGGAAGAACACGTCTGGAAAAGCACTCCACTGAATTTTTCATTGCTGCAATCTGTGCTGGAACTGCCTGTTCAGGGCAACCATTTTCAAATACTGCATTGATGATACTAAATAAAATACTGAAAAAAATCTTACACACAGTGTGATATTCTATCTTAATTTTCATAACTGGGATATACCATGAGCCAACACAGAGGCAATGTTTGAAATAGTGGACTAGGTCTTCCCTGTGTTTAAAAAGGCAGAATTATAGAAAATCTGTGCTGAATTTGTCCACTAAGAGGTTTGCTTGAGGGTCTTCTGCAAAAGTATAACGTAAGTTTACAAGACAAGAACACACATATTTCAAGTTGTTGAAACATGTCTCTCTTTATGTCATATTGCAACTCACTTTATTTGCAGACTTCAAAGAAGCCACTCCTCTCTACAAGACTCAAAAAGCAGTGCTGTTTTATAAGGGAAAAAAGGTAGAAGGGATTTTGCATGAAGAACGTGACCTAGAACCTCAGAAACCTCAACTAAATTTTTAAACCTCAATTGATTTTTAAAACCTTCCCTTTAAATATATGAAATGGCACTTCTTGAATTACAGCTTATTTGTGCTTTGTAACATACACATTGAAGGAAAGTAGTGTCCATTTTCAGCACATTTTGTGCACTGTACAGTGTGAATTCTCTTTCTGTAATAGGATTCCCCTTTCAAATAAATTTAACAAAAACAAAACTGTACTTAGGAAAGGATGTCTCCAAAACTCCAAATGAAGGTGCTTGTAACATTCAATAAAAACATTCACGAGACAAACATCTCTAGGCAAACCTTTTACCAAATAACAGCAACAAAAAAAATCTTCCGTATTTTAAATGCTATGTTTAACCTCAGAGACATTCTTCACATGAACATCCACATTTTCTATTAAATTGCTACTTTTAGACAGTACTCTGCGTAGTATGATCCTCTTAATCCACAATTCAGGACTGATAATCATTCTTTCCTTTGTACATTTCTAGGGATCTGCTGAAATGCTTGGCTGCCTAAACTACAGTAATTTCCTTTATGCAATTGTAAATTAAATTTTGTAGTAGAGAGTGATTTGTAAAAAAAAACATTTTTCCTTTTAAGAAACTTAATACGGCAAAAAAAATTCAAGAGGAAGAGATATCCACAGTTCGGTAGGAACACAGGGAGGCAGAAAAAAACACACAGAAGAAATACTTTATAAGCACTGTCCTCACCCAAGCTGACATATAGGATAGTATAATTTATATGTACATAGTGCTCGTGTTATTTTTATCTTGTAATAGTTCTTTCTCATCTCTTTAATACACTGAAGAAGAATACTGACCAAATCATAGATGTTTTCTTCCTGCTTATTGGTCATTTTCCCTGGAAAAAGACAAGTTGTTTGCTTTATATTCTGTCAGTTCAAATGGTGCCAAAGTGACTAAGTTCAGTAAAATAAAAAATGCATTCCCTGGAACACCACATGACCGAAACCCACATTTGAATAACAGCACCTATAGGAATTAAAAAAGAAAAATCCAAGAAGAAAAAGTCTAGCCCTACTATTGCGTTCATTAGGGAGCACTGAACAGATAAAAAGATTGCAAGGCTAGGAAATAAAGAATGAAGCCACTAATTTTAATTAATATCAATATTAGACAATGGACTTATATGAAATCGCATTACACATAGAAAACTTGTTCAAAAAAGTGTATTTTTTTTTCCCTTAAGGGTGATGATTAAGCCATAAAAGCCCTAACTCTATCAAATAGATAGAGACACAGATAGGGAAGACCAAACTGGTAGCAGTCCATCAAAGATGCTACAATAAATGATTTGAATTCTCTGAAAAGTCATCCGGCTAAAAGTTCTGCTTAAGACAGGTTTCTTACACAGATCCAGGCTTCAGAAATAAGTACATAAAATTATATCCTTATTGGTTTGATCTGTGCTTCACATGTTTGTACGGATGTTTATAAGACGGTCCAGCCACTAGATCTGCTGAGACTCAGAAGTGCTAAATCAAAACAAAACCCAAGTCACTGCCTATTCACCATGCAGACCCTTCTTTTATTACCTGGTTCTTCTTGATAGAGCTGGGTGAGATCTTTCAGAGATGATGATGACACCACCAAGGGCTGTAATTTGAGATATTTCACATCACACTACCCATAGAAAGAGGTTGAAGTCAGGCCATAGACTTCATAGGTTGCATGTTTTCATATAGCTTTCTTCAAACATATGGAGGACTTAAAACTCATTTTTCTTTTATTTCTACATATTTTATTCCTCTTTTGTAATCTGAATTCTCCCTTACAGATCCTAACTTAGATAACAAAGTTGCTTAACTTCTTTTCAAATGCATCTCTACAGTTAAAGATGGTACCATATATTAAAAAAAAAATTTCTGTTTAGACAAGAAAAAAATGATAAGTGGATCTATTCTATAATTCCATATTTTTGTACTAGCTATATATAAAACACAAGTACTAGTTAGGCAAGTGAATACCGAGGTCTGTTATTTTCACTTGGAAATTCTACCCAATTATCAAACCTACTGACTTCAGAGTTCCACCCTGCCACTCAATCCAGCAGATTCCTTTCAACTATAGATCCTGACGGATCAGCAGCTTGGAAAGCTAATATAGGAAAGGCACAATGTTTGAAGAGCCTATTTTCTACTTCAATGTAAAATAAAAATAAAAAAAAATTAAAAAGGTCAGCAGTTACTTTCATTTGAACAGCAGTGCTAAATGTCAAAGTGGTTGGTTGTAAGTAAGCTTGTAAAATGACCATTTAAAGCACCCACATACCAACGTAAGCACCTGTGCAAAGTAATCTGAAAGAACAGACAAGAAAATACTTGATTTAGTATGAAGATTTCTGTAAATAATTAGGAAAAAAATTCCTTCAAGGATTCAATTATTATCTTGTAGATCTAATAATGAAATATACTTCTTGCGAAGTTGATCTGGCACTGGTATACTCTTGTACAAAACAGTACTGTACTCAAGTATCATGCTAAAAGTAATTAATTTGCACTTAAATCAACTTCATGCGTGAAGTATTGGCATCTCCATTTTACAGATGGGAAAACTGATCCACGGAGATTGTAGAAGTCTTGCTCAAAATTATTTGTCATATTAGCAGCATTGGATAACAAAATTCAGAAGATACATCCAGTTAGAGAGTATCTGACTGTGAGTGCTGAGCTGTTCAGCTCTAGACAAGCAAAGTGAAAAACAAGATGACTTTTAATTAACAAAACATTCCAGGACATACTTAAGTCGCTTTTATATCAGCAACAGGAATATTCATATGTTT
The DNA here is from genome assembly GCA_009769605.1 of Bucorvus abyssinicus. NCBI lineage: Eukaryota > Metazoa > Chordata > Aves > Bucerotiformes > Bucorvidae > Bucorvus > Bucorvus abyssinicus. The sequence continues at coordinate 28,065,218 of CM020025.1, forward strand.
AAAATTAAGTATATCTCAAGAGCTCGTTAAATCCATAGTACATGGATGCTGTGAGAAAATCAAGTTTTGGGCATTCAGCACACCATGCTGCTGTTTCAACACAAAACAGAAACACAAAACTCATATACAGAGATTTACCTCATGTTATGACAGACTGGAAACTGTAGGCTTGACCACCAGCATCATAGATTCATGACAAAAAAACAGTTTCCTTTTTTTTCTCCTTTAAATAATATATAGTAAGATATAAATTAGAAAAATACTGTTCTGTGGGTAAATAGACACAAATTACAGTGCCTAGACTGGAAACAACAAGCACTTTCAACTTCACTGAAACCTGAAGGCGCTCATCTCTATATTAGATCATGTCCTCTAGAAGTAAATGAAGCAGCATTCCCCCACTTTCTGTATGTATGGTGGGAAATTCTAAAGCAAAGTAAACCATAAGAAATTCTGAGCGCATTTACAAAGGGAAGGTACCTGTACTCTGGTCCTATTTGTGTGTAATTCTTCCATGGGTACAATGGAATGCTTATATCCAGACTGCTATAATACCTGCGAGGTAAAGATGAGGATCACCAACAGCTTGCCTGAGATTAAGTGCCTCGTGTTCTTGGCCTCTCCTCGGTTTGGGTGCGAACATAAAAGTGAGCATAGGAAGATGACAAAAATATCTTGTGACCCCAACATATTCAAATAAAAATAATCTGCTCTAACTGGAATTTCACATCAGAAACCAGCAAACAGATTTGCATCTAAATTATTTTGTCAACAGCATGGTGGGATCCGTGCTAACCTTATTTGGCAGCAGTGAATAATTAGATACACAGGGGTGTGACTCCAATTGAAGGTGTTGGCATCGTAGCACTCTGTGAAAATATTAACTATGAGGTTAACTCCAATTTTCTCTTCTTTAATTAAATGCACATGGTACTAATGAGGTAACCTACTGTTCCTTGATAGCACTAATTAGCTAAGAGGAGAGTACACTCTCACACAGCAATTTAAACCTAAAAATAAGGTTGAAATATGCTAATTGCAGGCAATTTAAAACAGTACAAGTTGTAGAACTAGTCATAATAAGAGAACCTGACTGCTTTACAGCGCTGCAGCTGTAACTTTGGTTAAAATCAAAACACACCACACAATTTTTATATCATTTGGCAAAGTATCCAGCAGCCTCTTCAACAATTTTTAGTTAATTCACAGCATACAACATAAATGAGTTTCCTAAACACTTAAGTTTCATTTGTAGAGGTGTTAAGCAACTGTAGCTTACACTGGCGTCAATGCAGTCCTGAAAGTCCAGTCCTAAATTTACTTTTGAATGATAAAAAAGTATAAAGAAAAATGCTTTCTTTAGAGAAAGTACATTTTAAAGAACAAATCTGTGATACGTAGGTACAACTTTGAAGTTCCTGAAATAGCAACATTTTGTACTGTAACATCAAGCGTATTCTTTACGAGGAAACACAATTGGATGGTTCAGTGAATTGTAGACAAAGTTCCGTAGCACATTGATTTGTAATAAAGATTTCAAATTTCTTGATTTAGAGCTCCTACTGTTGAGCAGAGAAGAGGACAACAGTCTTTTGCTATACAAGCTATTTTGCTGACTAATGCCAGGGGTGCTAGTGGTCTGAGCTTTAGCAGAGACAGATTGCTTTTTTAAAAATATTTTTTTTTCTCCTTTACTGAAAAAGAGTAGCAATGAAAATACCTCTACCACAAGAAGATAAAAGGATTAGAAGCTAGCAATCCCTTAATAAGACACAAAGTGGAGATCTTACCTGAATACAGGCACAAAAGCCTTGAACTGAATGAAAATAGCATTTCCCACATAATAGAAATCATTAAACTTATTTTCTGAATTGAGAAAGAAAATAAACAGAGGAAAGTGATTAACACCTATGCTGTCATTCCAGAAAGAAATAGAACCTATTCCTATGTATCTATAGATATGAATGCATGCTGCACATCTTACAATCAGCATACTTCCGTAACACATGATGAATGATCAATAAAAGGTATATAATAACTTGTCTGACTTTGCACTACTCTTTCATTTTAATTTTAATCAATTATATATGCCTACAGTTAATTTTTCAGGCATTCAAAATTTAATTCCCCTTTAGGAATATTAGATCAATGCTGTCGTGGGGTCTAGTTCCCTAATTCAAGGCAATAAAGCCACACTGCAGAAGGGCCCATAAAAAGTCCATTTCCCATTTCCATACTATTACAACTGATAAGACTTTCATCGAGGACCACGGCTATGAGTCGCTACACGAAGAGTGCAAGAGTAATCAAAAGAGTTACTAATGTCTCTTTTACTAGGTTATTCTCAGCAATATCAGAGAACCTGTTTGGTACTATTTATAGGTTACATGAGTGTGTGGACTATTTTCAGCTGCAGAGAACACAAGACCCCAAAGTACCCTTGCTAGTCTAAACTGGGCATCGGATTCTTCCTGACTCCAACTCAGTGACTGATTTAATTCTGCATGTGTGAGCAAGACTAATTAAATGTTAATAGAGAAGTTGATGGAACTACCAGTATCTGCGCATCTCAACTTACGCCCTGTCTCTAGCTAATGCCAGTCTCAAAAAACAAAACCTCCTCCACTTCCCAACCCAAAATTTCTATCCAAGAGAAAACATACATCACGGCCTCTGTATATAAAGAGCAAGTGTCCTGACTTAGGGGACCACTGTCGTATAAATGAGATGCAAGCATGCTGAGATCCAGTCCTATTTACTTACATGCTTTTCTGTGTGGCCCAGGAAATTGCTGGTACTCCACAAATAAATGCTGCCTTAAGTGTGTAAATATTAAAGATAACAAACACTACTGAAATAGTCAGGTTTAGTTGTTTGGTTTCTTTGATTTTGGTTTTGGTTTTTTTTTTTTTTTGCAATATTCATTTAAAGTTTTAAAAAATCCTTTTATTTGAAATCAATATATTTAACATCAAGTTCACAGCTGTCTGATAGAGAAGAACAGGGACACAAATATTCAAGAATTCTTTTTGTCCTATTTTAATAACTAAATGAACTTCTCCTATAATAGCAGAAGTGAGGTTGGTTATTCAGGCTTGGTCCCAGAAGGTTAGGCAACAAAACAAGAGTGCAAAGACATGAGGACGGCTGTAATCCATCTACCTCTGGAACATCTTGTGGAGGAAGACCAAGGCATTGGAGCAGAAATACCCTCTTATTCCATGAATAACTCAAAACCTCATCTGTTCAAATTCCTTAATTATTTCCCAAAGCTTGTGGTGCACTCAACAAAATAATGTAAAAATAATTACTAGTCCAAAATAACTACAAAAATTTAAGAAATAACTGCAAGTAAGTATCAATTACACGGTACAAAAAGGTATTTTTTGTCATTTTATTCGTTGCTATTTGTTTATGTTTCAGGCTTTTTTTTTTACCCTAACCTCAAAAGACTTCCCATAGAAGAAATTCAATAGAGCCAAGATACCTTGAGACAGATTCCTAGTTGTTTTAAAGCAGCAATGTTAAAGGTGACGAAATCACACAGCTCTCCAAAACATGCACCTTCTTTGTGTAACAACATCCATGATGCTTCTAATTTATTTCTGACATAGAAAGCATAACTACGTTGAGTTCTAAATGATACTGGAAGACACCTATATTGTATAGCTTTGCCTGACATTTCAGCATGCAAACATCTCCAGTGACAATTAGTCAAGTGGAAGTAAAAACTTTTCTACATGCAAAGATAATTAATCCCACAATCACATCCTACCGAAATGATGCATATAATTGATTAGCAAAAGAGATTGCCCTTTTATCTGGTTGATGGTTGTACTGTAAAGTGATAGTCAGGCTGACCCTAAAGAAAAGCTGTATCATCTTCAGCTTACATCACAAGGTTCCTGCCAGTCTTTTCTTTCTGAAACAGTTTTCATTCAATTAAGAGTGTGCTAATAACTGAAAGAAAGATTTTATAGGTAGCTAACAGGCTGTAAAGCAAACACTAGTTAAGATACGCACCATGGAAATGAATATGATCTTAAATAATTTGCTAAAGGACGAAGCTACAGCTTAAAAATAAAGCTTTTCCCCTTCTGTTCCTTCTTGAAGGGTGATTTAGAAACAAATAACTCTAATGACGTAATAGTTGTCTTCTTTAAACCTCTTGCTCATGCCTTTTACGTTGTTCTCACGGCATTACCAGTTGAGTTGTGAGGAAAAAGAATAGGAAGAAATTGGATGCCATTGGGTGCTACACTGAACCCAATAACTGTTTTTACTTCTTTTTCCTGGAACATATCCAAAAGCAAAATAGGAATTTCTTTTTTGTTCTTGAAAATAAATAGTACAGCCCAACCTGTGTCATGGCCACAGGAAGCAGAAAAGCAGGAAGACCTTGGTCTAATCTTGTTTGCCCTCTAGCCAGCTTTTGGCAGGCAGTGTCCCCATCTTTGCTTCCTGAGGAGCAGGGATTTTCTCAACTATTTGGCCCAGATTCCCAGCGCAAAGCATTCCACACAGTGCATAAAGCTCAGTTTCAAATATTCAACCTACTTCATCGACAGCATATATAAACTGACCTGTATGTGCATACATATACATATGTTTGAAAAACTATTGCCTAGTATTTTCTTTTAATAGATTTTAAAATATTATTAATTGAGGTAATGTGCAAAAGATGGAAGAAAAGACACTAAAACATAGAATCACAGTGCTCTGTGATTTTTTATACTGAGCAACTTTTGTTAACTAGGTCCATATGAATAAATAACTCTTAGAATTGAAGAAAATAAAAAGTTCCCATCATTTTTTAATTTCGGCCCTCCTTTGATACCACATCTCTCTGATCTAAAAATACCATAAAGCTCAAGTAATCATTATTAAATCTATGCATACTAGCAACATGAGGTAAACAGTGTTTAAAAATATATATTTAACTTGGATACCCAGTTTATGATTGTTTAAACGGAGTATGTCTTAGAAAGTAAAAATTCAATTTTAAACAAACACATTTTCCCTCCAACATGTACTTCTTCATGATTTAAAGCAAGCGAGGCATAAAGCCTACGAAGATTTGTAAATATATGGTAAATGGTCGAAAGAGGTCAAAAGTTGTCTTACTAAAGGGTTACACAAACTCAGAAAGAAAAATGAAAGAAATATGAGTTTGTTAGTCCAACGAGCTACATTTTAAAAGTGCATCATAGCTATATTTTCCTAAAGACAAAGCAGATTCTAATATGTTTATACAATGTATATAAAATAAATTGCTACACAAGAAAATGTCACATTTTAGAAATGTTTCACCATATGCTAGAAATTTCTCATTTATAAGCTCATTATCCAATAGTAGCTCTCAAGAACAAAGCTCATTTACATGTAAAATAAGAGTATGGTCTACTCTTTAAAGGCACAATGATAAACACACCAATTTGACAATTACATTAATATGAGTATTTGCATAATCTGCCTTCTACACCTGTTCTTAATTTGAAGCAGCTGCAGAACAAATTACACCACATAATCTGAATATGCCACCGAGTCACGTAAACACACTAACCCTTCTCACCAAGTTTCTGTTTCCCTCTGTTTGCATGTTTGTTTTGAATTTACACGAACCCATGAAAAAAAAGCTTTCGGGTTGGACAATTTATACGCATCAGAGATAACGCATGGAGGCTAAAAGGCTTTTTTGTGTATGTGGCTTTTTACTCTGTTTCCTGTAACAATGAGCATTTAATTTTCACCGCTAGATAAACAATGCATAGAAACTCAACATTTTACAGCTTATTGCACTAGCTACACCTCCTGTGAAGTATGTTAAAAACACGTGCAGTCAATACACAGCGCAATAAAAGTCTGCCAATGAAAATCTTATGCTCTTAGCAAAACAAGACTGAATGGTCACCATATCATTTTCTTTCAGTTGCGGTGCTTTCCACTTCTTAGAAAACTCTGTGGCTTGTACCAGCAGCATAAAAGGAACAACAAAACAGTTGACCGATAATTCAAAATGACAGTTCACACTAATGAAACATTCTTCCTACATGTACGCTGCTCCTATTTTGATATACAAACAACAAATAATTGAGTAATTTACTACATGGACTCTCTTCCTATGCATCCTGACTGTCATTAGGCCCCACTCGGTAACATTAACCTCATTCAAACCAAGAGAAAGATGAGGGAAAGGCAGCACATGTGGCAAATAACTGAATATGTCACACATGCCTGATACAGAGGTGATCACGAAAGGTACCACCAAATGTGAAATCCTAAATATTAATGCTAATGCTAAAATCTTACTCAGTGAATAATCGGAAGCACAAACATAAAACCCGAGGCTCTTCTTTCCATAGCCTCCACAAGAAAACTAACAACCCATTACAGATCCCGTGTGTTGTCCACAACCTCTAAACTGGCAACAGAATCACAGAATGGTAGAGGTTGGAAGGGACCTCTGGAGATCAGCTAGTCCAACCCCCTTGCTGAAGCAGGTTCACCTGATGGTTTTACTAAAAGCAGAGGAGGCTCTTCTATGCTTCGGAACAAAGATGTAGGATTGGGTATCCTTTTGGCTTGGGACCCATGATCAAATACTGTGTTACATCTAAAATGGTTATCGCCGAAATAAAGTTCAGTTATAAATTGGAGGGCCAGGTTTGAACAAACCCACAGCCATTCTGACACTGAATCAGCGCCCAGTCACAGCAGCTTTATAACATGGAATAACAGGTCCTCCAGTGTATATAAAAGAAGTTTTTATATAAAAGAGAAAATAGAAATAATATTGTACTTCCTGATGATTCTTTCAGCGTAGCAAAGAGCAGGGCATCAGCCTGAAGCTGTCAAATCAACCAGAGCTGGCACTGCTTTTCCAGTTCTTGCCTAACAGCACAAACAAGCGGGGATCTTAACTGTCAGCAAAATCAGGAGAATTGGCAAAGAAAAATGACAACCAGCCTGGACATGATATAGGACCACTGTAAGCTGTCATCAGAAATGAAAATGGGCAAAGAATTAGCCAAATTATTTTGAGAATTTTCTATACCAAAAACATGTACATTTAACTTATTGTAATCTATCATTTTCCTCTACTACACGAAAAAGAAAATTGTAAAAGAGAGACATTCTACACTGCGAGGCAGAGGCCACATAGCATAACTCCTGGGAATCATTTATTTTGATATAGATGTCTGGTACTTCCTAGTAGGTGACTTAGCAGGACTCTGGACTGGGAAATTTATTCTCACTCCTTTCTTCCACCAAATATTTAGCCTCTCCAGGATAATACGGAATTAAACACAGTCCCTTATGTGGGTTGAGCCAACGTAGCATCTCCCACATAGGCAGTATGCCAGACGGTCTTGCTCTTATTCACTTTCCTGGGGTGCAGGGACTTGCACTACTAATCGTCTATTGCCAGTTTGTTCTCTTTTACCTCATAGTAAGGAAGCCTGAATATGTCCGCCCAATTTCTGTATCTCCTAAATGAAACATTTATTATAATTTCACAAAAATTTACTTTGAATTTAAAAAAAAAAAAAAATATTCTAACATTAGCGAAAACTACATTTTGCATACAACAAGTATAAATCACTGGATCGAGTATAAAAACTATTTATAGAATTTCAAATGCATAATTGTCTCACTGATTATCTTCCATTCTGGTAGATAACCATGATCAACAAACACTTTGCAAATATACCTTGTAAAGTATTAATTGCATTGGTTAGAAAGAACCCCAACTTTTCCTAAACAAAAACTAATTATGATTATTGTTTCTACTGCAACTCATTGATTTTGAATAATGCTAGATATTTATGCTGTGATTTGTTTTCATAAATCTTTTTAAATTTAATAAATATTCTCTCAAGCTGGGTCTGTGTTCTGCCACAATTTTATTTCTTGTCATGTTCTTTTAGTTCAGATTTACTTAACTCTCTACAACATTGAAATTTATCTTATTCCAGAACAGGACAGTCAATAATTTAGACTTGCATTTTGCCTATTTGCATAGAAGCATTTTATGTAAGATTATACATGAAAAATAAAATTAGTCATGAAAAATAAAATTAATTGTTATTCCTAACCTTAACACTATTTCATGGCTGTTTTCACTAACTTAATGGTAGATGATATACTAAATTATCAAAAGAATGGAACTATCTTTAACAATTGGGTTGCGTTTTTTTTTAAATGCTCCCCTTACTTCCACAGGAGGCAGCCACACTTTCTCCTTTTTATTGACTGGCTCATTTGAATGGGAATTGAGGACATAAAATTTGGAAGATCCTTTTCCCATACAATGGGAGAGACATTGCAGTCCTGTATCTAGGACCAGGAATCTAAAGATCTGGGCTTCACTGCCTGCATGGTCAGAATAATAACATAGCTACAAACTCATGGAAGAGCCATTATAGCTGCTCCCAATGAAACTCGGGTACATCATTTCCCTTTTGGAAGGTCCTTTTGGGATGACTTTCAAATCACAACACATGTCAAGCATATGATTGACTCTATGGTGTTAGAAGGTGGCTAGGTAGCTTGAAATCTCTTAAGGAGCCAACTATTGTCCCTGAGCTTCATTAGATTAACCCAATTTTTCCACCACAATGCAGAGTAATAATGGCTAGCCAAATGTGTATGACATCATCCTGATGTCAGTGTTGTGTCACAAAGAGAAGTGTTCTTAAGATGCTGGACTGGGAAAGATAATTTTAGAGGTTTTTGTCTTCAAAGCACAACTAAAAACGGTTGTGAGAAGTGGACTATGATTTGTAAACTTTCAAGCTTGCTGGTGCAACCAGACTTTTCTTGGAGGAGAGTCAAGTTCATTTGGATAGCCAAAAGCGAGTCTTCCCAAGGAAAATAAGTTGGTTTCTAGACACTGCTTGAAAAGACAGAAGAAGGGTGCACTGAATTAGATCAAATGATCATTTAGCTTGCTGCACTGCCTCTAACAGTGTCAATACTAAGAGCCCACAGAAGAGTAAACGAGCACGGTAGTGTTCAGACGTAGCGATGCTTTCCCAGGCCACTCCTCATATGCCAGCACTTTGGTCTTTAGAAACTAAGCAAATGAGGAATTTCCATTTTGTATGTATGGATTTTACTTCCATTAATTTGTTCACTTGATTTTTGAATCAATTTAATTGTTTAGCATCCATAACATCTTGTGGAACAGATATGTTCCAGAGATTGGCTATACATTGCTTAAATACCTACATCACCCTTTTAGCTTAATTTCATGTCATTTTCTCCTTAAACTGCAAAGGAACAATTAGATCCTGTGAACCCTCAGCATTTGTAACTGTAGTCAAAAGGCAGCTCTGCAGCCATAAAACATAGAAGATGGACTAGAAGAGCTGGAAGGATGGTAAAAGAGAAAAGATATCTCCTTCTCCTTTACCCAGTATTATTCAAAAATTGAGCCAATGGATTTTGGTATTCCCTGGAAAGTGTAAATAATGTATACCTATACCTTGTGCTCACACAGCTGGGCATGAAATACACTCAAAGATACATGAGTATAAACTTGCTGCCTGCTATTCGGTCCCACTTCAATGGGTATGTCAATAACAACACTGTTAGTGTTGCCAAAATGCACTGAATGCTCTCTGGAAATATGATTCACATTAAAATTTTGTAGAGTTATTAATACAAGAAGACTCAAATCTCTAACACAAAGCTTTCATAACTACAAGATTAAGAATGATAAACTATTAAAAGCGTGTAAAATAAAAGTTTCATCCTAACAATGAGATCAATACTGAGGATGTAATCTAATGGATTTTAAGTTTCAAAATAATGTTTTTTTTATTGTGGAATGCTAGTCAAGCTGAGTGTCTAGAGCAGTATTTGTCAAAACCAACATTTTCTCTAAGAAAGCACATTAATCATGAGTCTATAAAGAATACCCTTCTTACGTAAATCACATTTTAAATTAATAATTAATAATAACACTAACAAAGTTCTTATGTAATGAAATGAAAATCACAGCACTAAATGTCCTAGTACTAACTTAGGAAGAACAACTTCTTGTCCCATTTTTGTAGCACCATTCTAAAGGCTCTATGTTGATGATGTTTACTCTCCAAGGAAAAAAACCAAGGAAAATATAAAATGATCTGCCAGGTAAAACAAAGGTTTTAAAAACTTTTTTTAGAATTCCTGTTGACAGTTTCATGGGGGGAAAAGTGATTTAAATAACAAAGAGTCTTCCGTGATAAAGGATTCTGTTTACGAGTTCCCATTAAACTCTTTGACATTCACATTTGTGCAAATGATGTGCATCGATGTCTCATATGTTAGACCCTACCTTAAATACAAGAAGGGGTCCAATTCTGCTATCACTGAAACCATTTAGGGTTTTCACTTAAAAAAGCTAAGCAATTCCACACATAATAAAAGCAGTATTAAATCTTTTTTGTGGGTTTCATTACAGTAAAATCTATTGTAAACATTATGCTATTTCTGTAGTTTGAGCCTTTCCAAAAGTACTTCTCGTAACTTCTCTCTCACTACACTTAAAAAAATCAAAAGATCCGATAAATCAAACAAAATATCATACATGTTGTATATTGACAGTCTGAGCACTATACACAATTCGCAGGTTTTACTATTTCAATTTATCTTGACAATGATACCAAAACTCAAGAGGGTTAGGAAATCAGTCTTAACAGCTATTGATACAATATTATCGCTGGATGTACTTTACAACATTATAAAATACAAAGATTAAGGCTGATACAATAGCACTTACGTTTGTTAACTAGAAATATTCTGAGGGATCACATACAAAGTCATAATTATTTGTTTCTAGAGGTATGACTGGAGTATTACAATGCAAACTGTACCACCCCAGCCAAATTACGGTGATTAAGGACTCTGTACAAGTATTCCCCACCCAAAACAAATATTTTCGTAGACTAAACTATTTTGCAAAATCCTAAATTAGTATGACTTCTCTCACTGTGGAAAAGAGTCCTCTCTCTTAATCTTGGCTCTGAGACTTATTGGGTCATTTTATATGCCAGACCCTAAAATGGTTGCAAGAATAATGATCTCATAAGTGGGCTGTTAGACTAATTTACTTTATTTTCAAGCACCGTGAGACAACCACCTCAACACTATAAATACTCTAAACCATTTTGAAAGTGGGTTATTTTTAGAAGAAAAAATACTTAAAATATTGGGTTTTTATAAATAAATACTGCCTCTTGCTTCAATGTATTTATTGCTGACAAAAGCAAATTAATTTTAGAATGAATGCCTTCCAGTTAAAAATGTCCATATTTATTCATTCAGTGGTATTTCTTCTATGTCTTACTGATAATTAGGAAGTCAATACATTTTTCTATCTAATAGATTGAAAAAATCCAGACTATATAAAATGATGTGAAAGCTACAGCCACTTAGACTATGCTTATAGAAATCACTATCTTTTGTTGGAATCTAACACGTGAGAATTAAAATATCCAAATGGTCATACACTGAAAGTGAATTTAAATACATGAAATATTGTGAATTTAGGATGTTATCTGTATTTTACAAAAGGCCAGTTATTATCTAGTCTTCATTGTTTTGTCTTCATGAAAAAGGCCATAAATATACAGAAAATAAAGCTTTTAAAAAAATAATCAACTGTCACCTCCTTTAAGGCATTTCATGTACATGCTATAATTTTAGAAAGCATTCAAATCATTTTAAAAAGCAATCTGTTGATATGGTATAATGTGCTTATTGAAACATTAGTACACTATTATGTTCCCTAGAATTTTGCTATTGGCTTCAATGCCTCCTTTCCTTTTTTTTTTTTAAAAAAAAGCAACAACAAAAAATCCCACAACACTACAGGGCTAGAAGAGACTTCCTGAGTTTTTGATTTTTTTTATTATTGTAATTCATGTCATGTAAGTGCCTTTACAAGCTGGTCAAGCTTTATCTTTAAGTGGACAGTATGTGTGTGTGAGGTGGCTCTTGCTTCCACTACTTCTACCAGAACAGTGTTCCAGAAACTCTTTTCTCTGCAGAGTGAAAAGCGTTCTCTCCACAGTTCATTAATGTCTAGTTTAGCTACTTGTTAACGTATTTAAAACTGTTCTTAAAAAGTATCTATAAAGATTTTTCTTCCTTCGTAAAGTTTGCTTTTTGATTGCATAGAGCATCTATGCAACCTTTCAGCCTATGCATCTAATCTTAATGAAGCCTTCTTGGACTTGTATATCATAAAAATGTATACAGAATTTACACAACCTCACTGTGGCTATATAGTAAATGCGCTAAGCCATCAGCCATAGCCAAAACCGTGAGATGTGTTCACGCCACGGAAATTCAGGGCATCAGTACTAGAACTCTGAATCTTTCAACAGAACCTATAAGGAGCACATTTCTAATATACCAATAAGGCACTAGAAATTAGGTGGATTGCCTATCTCCACTATTCCAGATGAGGTCTCAAAGATGCCTTCTAAAAGTAGCATTAATATTTCCCTATTTTTATTGGAAACACCTTTTAAAATTTATTTAGGATTGTATGTTCTTTTTTCTGACCTATGTTACATCACTGGTCATTCGCAGTCATACAGTGACCAATTCACTGAGTTTCTCTCTTCCTTTTTCACTTCAAGAGATGGACATAAGCTTAAGGAAGAATTTTTTCGAAGTTCTTAAACACACGACCTTGTTCTTTTCTGTACTTTCTAAAATTTATTAGAATTCACTTTCTAAATTAAATTCTTCAAAAATATCTATCTTGTACAACAGCCTAGCCCTCTTGTGAACCCTAGCTTTCTATTTTCTGGAAAAGAAAATAGCATGGTGAAATACATGCCCCCTGTTGTTATGGCAGGTTTGCAGTTAGGCATTACTTCTTCCCCACCCAGGGTATTGGTTCAACCCTTTCTCATCAAGAGGTATTTTTTTGCATATGCAAACATCAATCTCCATTCGCCTCTGAATCTGCATTATTATTTCCCCTTCGGAGACTATGTCCTCAAACCGAGGTTTTCCATGGTACCCTAAACTGTTCTTAAAACAGAAAACAGTTTTGTGTATGACTTCACAACACACCATATCTTTTATTGAGAAATATTTTTCTTCAATTCGGTAATTTGATTGTTCTTAAGCATCAAGCCCATAGCTATCTGTGCACTAAATTGCACCTGCATCAATCTGGAAATGACTTCTACAGAGTTAATTTTTATATTTTTTTGTCTGACATGTTCGGTTACTGTGTTGGTTTTCCTCAATACTGTGTAGGCTGTCTTTTCTATATGACTTAAAGTATATTTGTTGAATAAATGGATTTACTGTGAACACTTAGGGGAAAATCTCATTCTTCATTTATACTTCAGGATCTTGGTAAGATCCTTGAAGCATATTGACATTGTTGGCACATCATACAGTTTCCTTTGTACATATTATTATTGCACAATTGCTTTTCAAAGCTTCACATAATCAAGCAGTAAAGCATTGAAGTAGTGTTTAGTAAATTTTTCACCATTAATTCTATTTCATAACACTCTCATCTGTCTGTCTCAAGAAAATTATATTAGAAGCATAAGAAGGCATAAAAAGACCTACAACATCAAAGTGGCAATTGTTGGGCAACCCCCTTCCTCAACAGGATGTGCTGACATGCTTTTCCACTGCACTGTGCGATTGCTTTTTCAGCAGCACACACACTCACATGCTTTTTTTTTTCCTGTAGCTTTACTGTGAAATATTTATGCATGTTCATCTGGATAATTTAAACAGTTTTAAATTCAATTCTACGTGTATACAGTCCAAGTGAAGGTAAATTAAAATTAACACCTATGTTGATCTTAGCAGAATTCAGGTTCCTCATTGGCCTGCTCCCCACACCCCCAGTGAAGTCTCCCTGCTCAGTAAAGCAACAGGACAACTAACACACAAACTACAAAATAATGTCTAATGATTAGAAAATTTCAAGACAAGTATTCAATTCATAAAGTAAGATTTGTCTGCAAAACAAAAAGAATGGGAAGAAATCTACACGGAATGCCTTGAACGGCTGTGGAGGGAGACTGGATTCTCATGTGTAAAGTTGCATTTGCTACTATTGGCTGAAGATTCTTCACTACTTAGTCACAGCACCTTGGTTTTGGTAAAAAATTTCATTGGTAATACTATAATTGCCTGATGAAACGAAAAACCTTCTGGGGGGAAAAAAAAAAGAGAGACTTTCCTTAATAGTAATTTAACTAGAAACAATTTTTAAAAATCTACACCCATCTACAGCATTCACAGCATATTTTGTTCAGTTGCTTTTTCTGCTTTGGTAATTTCTAAATCAAAGTACACTAATGTGTTTTTCAATTCAAGAGCATCAGGAGAGCCTTGCTTGAGTGGTGTGATCCTAAACTGGCATAATTAAGGCCCTGCCTGGGAGCAGACCCTTCAGTAGTGTTGCACAGAGTGGGGAACCATTCACACATTCCCTCTCAGCTCCTCGCAAGCTTTTCTGGGCAATGAGCCAGCTGGTAGGAGAATCAGGCTGATCCGACCTGTTGCAAGAGCCTGGAGAAGTGGCTCAAGGAAACCAACACCTCCCGGCACTGCAGAGAACTACTCACACAGCCTGGAGAGGAGCAGTCGCGAACACGTGTGCTGGCTGCGCTCGGAGGGCTTGCAGGGGGACAGAGCTTTCCATCTGCTCGAGCAAGGCTTATAAACTTCTCTGTAGCGTTTGGAGACTCCTATTGTTTAGAATAAAAAAATCAGTCCTTCCATCCCATGCACAACAGCATTTCCTGGTATCAGACAGGGTACAGGTTCTACCACGAGGGAAAGATGGGACTGCTGGTCTGCTGTGTAAAGGCTGCTGTGAAAGGACCTAGGCACTCTGTTGGAAGGTTTGCCTTTCTGAATCTGAGTGAAGAACCAAACAGTTGTTTGTTCTCCCCTCTCCTCCAATTCCTCTAGAAGCACCAGAATCAGCAAGAGAAAAAAGGGTGAAAGGAAAGATGTGAAAGTGATGTAGGTGGCAAATGATTCCCTGACAGTCACAGTACTGGAGTGACACGTCAGATTGCTGCACAAACATATGTTTAACTTTAAAATGCCTCCTGAAATCCTTGATCACATAGTAAACCTAATTAGTATTCTGCATATTCAAGACCTGTAAACAGAATTTGCATAATACTTCTTTCCTCTGCCTCCAAAATGTTTCATAATATTGCAACAATATTTTCAGGATAAAGATGTGATCTCTCCACCAGCTCGGTTTTTTTCCCTCTCAGTTAAATACAGACGAAGCCCTTATGTGTTAACTTCCATTAGAATGCTGCTAGTAAACATTTTTCCACATGTTATCACACATAAGATTAGCTGTAATATTTTATGACAACTATCTGCTTTATCAATAAGAGATAATACTTCAAGGTGACTGACATTTACTTTTTTAATACAGTAAGTTTTAAGGAGTAAAAAGTGACTTAAATCTGTTCTTGCAAGATTTTAAAGCAAAATGACATATGATGGAACATATACGTTCTCATGAGTCAAAGAACTTGTCAAAGAAGACTTAAGCCTTAGCAGCAGTCTTTATCCACTATCCATATAAATAAGGACTTCCCAGCAAGTTTGTTATACACACACCTCTATTGAAAATCAATGAAATATGTCCAGCTTTTTTTCTTTATTACTGTATTTATCCCTCTGCCTTAAATGGAAGTGCTGCTTTCTATACCATGAAAGCTTGAACACTCCTATTTCTCCTTTTCTTCCCCCCCATACCTTACCTAAAAATAACACCTTGCCTTGTCTCCATCTCTTGGGGTTATCATTGTCTTTAGAGTGGGTATCACTGATGCAAATTTCTGCACCTTAGAGGATAACTGCATATTCCTCCCAACACACTTAAAAGGGAAAATGGGACTTAGGATCTTCCAGCAGCTATCTTCCAAATTTAATTTACCCCAAGCCTTAATGTTTACTTATATGTAGGCCACACATTTTCTACAGAATTATACTTGAGAGGCAAAAAGACTGCTTATCACTACTCTCTTCTTACACTATCTATCAGGCATCTGCATCTTTCTAAATTGGTGCTTTAGAGCATGTACAAAATCCTCCTACTTCCTATGCTTAGCAGCACGCATTAGATAAATAGAAATATGTAACATGCAGTTTTTGGAAAGACAGTTTTAGACCCATTAGATTTGTTTAAGATTTGTTTAAGGTTTTTGGTTTTTTTTTTTTTTTAATGTAAATGCAAATAAAACTCCAAGTTACACCCATAACATTTTTTTTGATGTTTTTAAACTGGGAATTATTTTACTGACATTACGCGTGCATGGTTGCAGTCAGTGTGCCTTAAGTCAGAGGATATAATTTAAAAGCTGTGGGTTTTGCTTCTTTTTCCCCATATTCCCAATTTCTTATGTCTCATCAGCTCCTTATGTCTATATAAAAAAGTAACTAAAAGTTACAATATTAATGATATGTTTGCTTATTTATTATGTGCAATAAATTTTAAATTCAGACCCATATGAAGATCCAAAGGGAGATGACCAAACTAGGAGTAAAGCAAGGAGAGTGGGTTAAGAGATTATGAATATCTTTTCATGCTAAATTTTCATGCTAAATTTTTGCATCTTGCATGTCTTTAAAAAAAGTGGTTCTTCTGATACTGTGCACTAATGCAATAAACATTAAGTAATTAAACTTAAATGTATACTTACTTTTCCCAAATTTTATCAAATGATTACACTTCAGTGAAGTGCTCATGCTAAATAAACAAAGCTTACCTTAACAACTCAACACTCCATTCTGCATGATATTTATACAACAGGCTTGGTACACACTGAGCTTAACCCTTTGATTCCAGGAGTCATGATTTCCTGACACGCCATCCTCATACAGAATGCGTTAGTACTGCTGTTGAAACAACAAATCTCCTAGCACGAAGGAAAAAACAACTAACCAATTCATCATAGATATATTAACTTAGGGGATTTAACGTAATGATCTATTTATTCAACTGAGATAAAAGTTCAAAGTCTGACTTTATGAGAACAAACTACTTTAGAGACAATACCAGGAACATAAATAGCTAGGCTTTCCATAGCTCTTAGAGCAAACAAACAAAATTATAACTAACTGTCCAAATCACTATGCTATGCAGCCAACAACAGTATGTGTATCATGGACAGATTAGGCTAAGCACTGAGATTTGCCTACCTGGAAGGGAAATAATTGCAATGTTTTACATGAACACCCACCCATGGCAGCAGATTGACAGAATTTACCTTCGGGTTATGCTTGTGCTCTGCACAGATCTTGAAGAACGGAAAGACTTGCTGATGATTCTAAGTGTAACAAGAACAATAAAGCTGCCAGTTTTAAAACTCAGGCTAGATGACACCAGGTACTTCATTGGCCGTAAGGACAGTGACTTTCTGCCATAGAAGAATGATCTATAGGTTTTAAGAACCAAAGTTATGCCTACTATGGAAATGCGGTGATAGGGAGTGACATCTGTGAAGGCAATCAGCCCGCACCACAGTGGATTACCACAATCACAGTTTGTCCAGGAAATAAAAACATTCTGAAACAAAAAACAGTACTACAGAAATCTTAATCTTCCTACTGCAGTATGTTTTCCAGGACGCACAGTAAGAAAGTAAATGCTATTATCTCATCATATGCAGGTTAACATCATCCTCAATTCTCATCACAAACCCTCCTCAGCTATTCTGTAATATGTCATTAATCAATGTATGTACTGATTGGATCCATTGAACTGGTGCATCAGTGTAATGAATGGCATATATAAACATGTTTCAAATACATTTATTCGGATATCTATACATGAAAGTAAAATCACTACTACAATTGGTACTCAAGCTTGTCAGATGGGATGTTTTTCTCCTTCTGTTTTGCATAAGACATGCTAATGGTTATGCCATCTGCAGTCTGAAACCCAGAAAAATGTAAATCAGAAAGTAATAGTAGATGAAGATAAGCATCTATCTAAAACTCTGATTTTTGCAGGTATTCTGTTAGCACACAATCTAAATATAAAGCTCCTCTCCCTGAAAATATAGGATAACTACTAGATAAGGGTAACTTTTGCATTAAAAACTAAACCAAAAACATTTGCCAACACAACATTCTTCTTTTACAATAGATCACACAGCTAGACGTAATTTTATAAAGGTTTTTCATGGGAAGGATACAAAAGGCACTCAAATTCTTCTAGGAAAATCCCAGCAATTCTCCAAAAACATCCCCTCTGTAAAGCACAGTAGAACATGATGACTTACCCAACACCCTGTTTTTGCAAAGTTGAGGACACAAATTTGAAGGTTTCTTCATTAAGTTTTCAACTTGCTGGTTAGCTAGTAGGTGCTGTAAGTCACTAAAATACTTGACGCATTATGGAATAACAGAGAGAACATATATAAAGAAACCATACGCTACTTTCCCCCAAATATCCATCAAATACAAAAAGATGGCCACTAAAGCTGATATAATTTTTCCCTTCTTTGGCACGAGGAACAATAGAATAGTTTACTTCAAAATATGGAGCATGAGAGATGCAATGACAAGGCTTACTTAACACCCACAGTTGCCTGCAAATGTGTGAGCTAGTTTTAAAAGTTTTATTAGGTTTTTAATAGATTTATAAATCAGTTCTAACATATAACCAGTTGCCGGATTAGTAAATTGCTCTGGAGTTAGAGGAAATTAGAAACACAGTAATATTAAAGTATTTTAAAATATTGGGAGAAGACTGTTTCCTTAAACACAAACACAAGTGCCATTATTTTTGTCTTATAAAACTCAAATTGCTTATACACATTTAGCAATTCCTACTGCTAGGAGATTTTGGCTAAAGTTACCATTATATTTGGCATAATAAAATAATAATACTGTACAGTTTTATGACTTGTAGTATTTGGTCAAACAGGCATCACAATGCTCAAAATGTGAATTTCCACTACATAATGAACAATGAACAGCTCTGTAGTAACAGTAAAAGACAGAAATGGAAAAGCTCCAAGGACTCATTTTCAAAACCTTTACACATCCTTTTCACTAAAGAAGAAAATTGAAATGGAATTTGTGCTCATACCTGAATTTGCATGGTATTTGCTACATACACCAAAGTCTGGGAGCAAATTCCATTTTCTTCTCATTTAAAAATGAACCAAATGAAGTCTCCAAGGCTAATAAGAGGCACTGCGCACATACTGATCATGGAAGGAAAAGTTGTAAACATGAGCAATAATCTTGGCTTTAGGGAGCGTGTAATAATTCTGAAAAAAAAAAGTATTTGCTTTATTTTCTTCTTCCTGCCTCACAAGTGTGACTCATTTTGGTGGGAAGAGACCATTAAGATCATTGAGTCCAGCCGTTCACCCTGCACTGCCGGAGTCCCTAAACCACGTCCCTCAGCAACACATCTACACGTCTTTTAAACACCTAGAGGGACAAGGACTCCACCACCTCCCTGGGCAGCCTGTTCCAATGCTTGACAACCCTCTCTGTAAACAAATTTTTCCTAATATCCAACCTAAACCTTCCCTGGTGCAACTTGGGGCCATCTCCTCTTGCCTTACTCGGGACAAGAGACTGTCCCCTACTTCGCTACAACCTCCTTTCAGGTATAAGGTCACCCCTCGACCTCCTTTTCTCCAGGCTAAACAACTCCAGTTCCCTCAGCCGCTCCTTGTAAGACTTGTGCTTTAAACCCTTCACCAGCTTCGTTGCCCTTCTCTGGACCCTGTCCAGCACCTCAATGTCCTCCTCGTAGTGAGGGGCCCAAAACTGGACACAGTCTTCAAGGTGTCTTGAGGCACTGACTCTTCCCAGCAAACATGTACTACAAGAGGTCTCTACAATACACTATCCCAGGGCATTTAAAAGGCATCAGGCCAGGTTTAGTGCTTTGGGAAGAGAAAAGCACAGGCTCCTCCCTGTCTCATCATCCTCTGGGTTATGTGCATGTCTGTCTTTGCCTCCAAACATGGTTTTCTCTCCTTTCATCAATGCCTACCACAAATAGTACACCCCCACACATCTTCAGCCTTGAAAAGAAAGTTTACGAATGGATGCGGAATGTGAACAGAGAAGTCAATAGCTCCTGAACTGCTTAGTTTACAGGTTGGAGGATTAAAACAAGCTAACTTCACTGGGAAATACGTACCAGGAAAATATCACTATTTTTACCTGTTTCATATACTTCCCTTAGTGTCTGGTGTTGGCCAGTTTAGAGACAGGGCATAGGGCTAAAAGGACCATGTACGCTCCTAGTACAGCCCATGTTATCTTTCAGAATGAAGAGCTGGCAGAGCAAACTACTTTCACAGTATTCATTAAATCAATCATCTCCGTGATTCAGCCCTTCAAGATCACTAATTCCACCTTTAAAAACTTGAAAAAAACCACAGTTCACAGGGCTGCTGCCTTTATGACTTCTCTTCTTGTGTGCCTTCAGCCTAGAAGATACTTAATACAAAGCAAAGTCAAGGGCAAAGAGTGGAAAGCTTAAATGGTCCCAGGACTCCCATGCCTCTAGACTGGACCACAACTAGAGCATGGCAGGATGCCAATCTGACATGCTTGCTTTTTTTCCCATTTTCTTTAGTCATTTTCATAGGCTCTTGTTTGGTTCTGAGCAAATAAATACAACTTTAAAAGTATATTTGAGCAGAGCTGATGTGGAACGTGGAACTGTTTGCTGTGACCAACACTGCTCTGTGAAGTTTCACAAAGAAAAGGAGACAAAAATTGCACAAGAGAGCAAATTTCACAACATTTCACTACTAGAGAAAAAGATAAATTCTGGTGTCTGGGGTCCTCCATTATCCATGACAAAAACTAAAAATGAGATAAATATGCCCTATTCCACCAGAAACCAGTGGAAGTCCCAAGAGGATAAAGGCTCACGAAGAAAAATAGATGTGAGGAAGAGAATGGTAGAAATATATTTTTTTACTTCCTGAACAAAATAAAATCATCTCTCATGTATATCTTCTGTCTGCAACAGACTGTAACTCAGCAGTTAAACACATATTTGGTCTATATACAATGACAGAACCAGATTTGTCAGCCGAATGCAATTTCATGTGGAACTCTGATTTAGCAATGAATACACTAAAACCGCAAAAAACCCCACCCAGATAAAATTTTTCAAGAATAAAATGCTATACAGAGTTTTAGTAATAATGCATTTAAAATAATTATTCAATTACAGAACTCCTATTCACCTGAACACACTCTGAAACCCAACAGTATCCCAATGTGAAACATGTTTTTCTAAAATGGCAGAAGCAGCTCTTTCATAATTTCATGCAGTTGTGTTGATAGTTTCTGAACACTTCTCAGTTTGTCACTTAGATATAGTACTGATGAGTTATTTAGCTATTTTTTTTTCTGCATACTGCTTTACTCTTTGTCTTAACACAGCCATTTTTACAATTTAATCCATGTATGTATAAAAATCACATACCGATTTTGCAACGTGTCTGTAAAGAATTAATTTATACCACAGCTACTGAACTCAGACCTAGTCTTAGGCCTTTTAAGTAACTAGAGCCACAAAAGGCTTTTGTAACTTATAGTGAATTTTCTCTGTGAATGAGAAGCCGCCAGCATGCAAGTCTGTAACCTCCTGTCTGTGAATATGCACGTACACAGCATTAGAGCGTGGGCATCCACAAACACGCTCTTCCCTGAAAGGAAGGCCCCCAAAGCAAGGATATTTTACTAACCTGCAGTGGTCTCTGTTTATCACTGCCCTTAGGAGATTTCAGTCCACTTGTCTGTTGCTGTAAAAGCAGCTGCCTTGCTGCCTGGAGTGCCTAAAAGTTAAAAAAAAAAAAAAAAAATAATTTCCACCAGTTCCTAGAAAGAGATGAGTTACTCATTGCTAATGTTAGGTAAAAGTCCACTCGAACAAACAGAATCTCCTCCTATTCGATTTGTATTTGCTAGATTTCATACTTCACTGTTTTTAGCTAAACATTAAAAAAATCATCTGAAAGTACATATATAGGACTTCACTAGAATTTATGGATGTATATGAAATCCTGCAGGAAATAAAGTTAATTTGTTTGAAGTGCTTGAAGAGGAAAAATCATAAACTGCATCAATAGCCTCATTTCCACAAGGAACTTGTCTTTGAGTGTTCAACTAAAATGCCCACTCCCTTGCAAATTATCATTCAATTTGCATTTTCATATTACAATTTTGAAGCAAAAGCAAGTAGACTTCAAGTGTTACCGGAAGCTGTAATTAAATTTGACAAATCAACATCAGATTATCTTGAAAGTGAATTAATAAGGATATTCATTGAAGATTAAAACACTTTTTGTACTTACAATTCAAGGAGAAACCTCTCCTTTGACAAAAAAAAAAAATAGTGCAGTTCTAATGCCAAATAAAAATGAGTGGTTTTCATTTGCATTCTTAGGAAAATCAGAGAACAAAGAAATTACTACTCAACCAACCAGAGCAGGCTGGGGGATGACAGTATCCCAATCAAAATAGAAGATGTTTCCATTTATTTAATGTTTTCATTCCAACTCAGCAAAATACAGTTAAACATATGAAATGTAAACAAACATTCCCCTTCCCAAAGAAGGCTAATCTAAATTATTTTTCCCTATACAATTATTTTTTTAAATGTCAAGTGTTATAAAGTGATATTTATTAAAAAATGAAAAAAAAAGCCCTATTCAAAACATTTCCACTGAAACTACCTGGAGAACTCTTTTTTCCTTCCCCCTTTAAAAAAATCAGTTCCATAAATAGCAGTTACAGCTTTAAAATATGCCACACTATTATCTACGTTATTAAAACATAGTGTAGATGGAATGTACTGCAATAAATGCCATTTGATCAATGTACCCTAAAATAATAAAGATTCTCAACTGATAAAGAAAGGTACAATTTTGATTAGACTCAAATGAGCTGGTTTTTAAGATAGTTTCTAGTATCCATGACAACAGTTGCTTTGACAAGATGTGCATATGGCATTACACTGCCAGCTGGTGTGAACAATGTTTGAACTACTGCATTGAGATGCTGAGCAAACAGAAAAAGTTGCCACGTCTTAACCCTCAGGGAAGGCAGTCATCCCCTGATCAATTATGAAAAGACAGAGAGAGGGCTGCTACAGTCTGGCTCCAAGCAAGTTTTCTGAGAAGGCAGGCAGACACAGAAAACCAAAGTAAACAAACTGAATGCACTAGCACCATCTCCTAACAACATTGATTCGTCTCCCCATAGAAGGCTCTGGTACAAAGTTTGCAGAGCAGACTTTTAACATTTGGAGACATTCCCATAACAATCCCCGTATTGTTTCATCAAATTCTCAAGTAATTACAGGTCAGTTTTACAAAGACTAGGCATTCCTCTGAACCTAAGCAACGAGATGCACAGAACTAGCTTCTTCTGCCAAAAATAAATAAGAGTTAACATATTTCAAAGTGTACTTGAAATATTTTGTTACCAAGGAACCACTGGATGCCCTGTTTCCGAATAGCACAATCTCTTCTGCACTTACAGTTCTTGAGCAGACCCTAAAGGACAATCCTGCTCTGTCTGAGATCAGAAATAAATATATCTGTTGATTCCAGAGGCACCAGGATTTGGTCCCAATATCTTGCAGTAGTTTAAGCACAAAACATGGATTAAATGCATGAACAGAAAGTCTGTGGCAAATTTATAATCCTTCCCAAACTTTAGAGCTCCCCGAAAGGGAAACCTGAATGGAAGCGAGAGAACTATTGCACTTCTGAGTTCATGGGAGACTGTACAGGAACACCAACCTCATCGCTCAGGGTGATAATGCTACGAGAACCAGAGGAGAGATCTGGAGCTACAGAAATGGGGAAAACCATAAAGATAATTATTTTTTATTTGTGGTGGTCACAGAAAATTCATTACATGGCCTTTATCTGGAAAAGAAATTGTAATGATATAATACTGATGTATACTTGCAAATAACTGGAACACTCAGCAAGTGGTTTCAGTGTCCTAATCTTCCTCAGCAGCAAAGTCATCTCATGGCTATACAATAAAACAAGCAAGCCAAGCAAGCATCTGGTAAAGCTGTACATTTACAGTACTTGAAAATTGGAGAATTATAGTATGCTGCATCTTAGATTTAAGCTAGACAGTATAATTTCAACTCGTGGCTAGCATACTCCTGTGGAATCAGCCTAAGACAGCATGACTTCCTACTGCTAACCGCAAAAAGAGTCACACTGTATGAAAAAGCAAGGCAGCACAACAGGATATGTTTGCATAAAAGGCTCTACTACTTAAACTATTTTGATTCATATGTGCTGGTTGGGATATCTTTAAAGGAGTAAAAGCTTATCTTTTAATACAGAATGTCTTATAAATGACGACTACCTGAATACTTCAGTGATCTTATTGTGACAGCTTAGATTATTGTAAACACAGGAGATAGAAGAAGAACAGAAAACAATTTCAAGAGATCAGAGATGATTTAAAACTCATAAGGAGAAATCACTGTCAGCCTTTGTTCTTCTAGCAATTGTCATACGGTACTTTTTCCTCCCAGCGTGCTGCTTAACTTTAGATTTTGTTGCTCAGTATACAAGCTCCCAGAAACATGCTGTTAATTTCAGGGGATTATTACTGACATTATTCATAAATGAAGATTATGAGACTATAAAACATTCAGTTCTACCAATTCATTTGCTGCTATTAAATATTTGCAAAACAAATGACAACTTGAAAGTATCTTTCAGAATTCATAGTTTAACATGTACACTTCAAGTAAACACCCATCTCATGTTGTAATTTATAAATTTCTGTGAACTAATTTGATAATAACTTGTGGTCTAAAAACAGCTCAATGAAGGCAAACTAACAGACGTTTATGTTTAGTCCTACTTCAAGTTAACAGCAGCAAGAACGGATTCTAGGGCAGTCAAAATCGTATCTAGTTTCCAATAACATTTGTTTCAAATTTAGCCGGCACTTTTCCTTAATTGAGTTATCTATATTAGTAAAACTATACAAAAAAGTCAGTGTATACAAAAGCAATAAAAGAAACTGTGGATTAGAAATTATTTTAATAATGCAAATTAAAATCATTATAATGCTTTAAATAATGGCTGTGTAAGCAGGAAATTTGGGCATATGGTTTCCAGAACTCACTGTGTCTTCTAGTAAAATATTTATTGGGAACACCACTTCGTAATATTTACTGTGCAGCTTTGGCATAGCTAAAACATAAGCAGAACAAAAATGAAATTAATTGCATACAAGCCACCCTATTAAAGTTGATAAATTATGGTAGATTTTGCAATTTGTTGGCGATAATACTATGAGATACAACTTGCTTTAATTTTGTATTCCAAACCCTTGTATTTAATTTAAGCATGCCTTAAAATAATTTTTAAAGTTTTATCATTTTAATAAAATGAAAGCTGTCACGAAAAGATGGTAAACTTATTACCTTGGTTTTTAGAAGTAAATATATGTATAATTTTAGGAAACAGACGTCACTCATATCTTTCCTTTAAAAACAGGAATGTTTAACCTATCAGCCTGTTGCATTTGAGACGTTGAAATGAAAAATGACATCTACGCCCATTAATATCGTCAATGTATAAACAGCACAGCGTGACACATTCTTGAGAGCTGAAGGCTACAAAATCTCTCTGAAACATAAATAACAAAGCACTCAGAAGCATATTTGATGTTGATATTCATCTCTGAGAAAAACACTGCTGCCTGGGCTTCTTATGAAAATAGATGCAGCCCAAATGGATCTCCTGTAATTGGTTTCAGATAGTGAGGTCAAAAGAAATATGATACAAGAAACTATTATGTGGAACAGGCGAAACAAGAATGTTTATACAGGCACTCCCTATTTATACTGACAAGAGGTGTATACTTTGCAGATAACCAGAACGAAAAAACTTGCCAGAAGACAACCAGATTCTTTCCCTTTTCTAACTCCAAATCCCTATTTTATTTTTTCAAGTGACTGCATACTGTAACATTCCTGCTGAACATAAAATAGGTTTCTGAACATAAAATAGGTTTCCAAATGGCTGAATATGTCAAATGAGAGCCATCTTGCTGGTAGCACTATGCAACCGAAACGTTATCAACATGCTAAGCTGGATTTAAGGCCAAAGACTGCTCTGCACTGGTTGAATAACAAGTTAACCAAATGATTGCATAGCTACATTTATTATAAAAACCACTTCAGGAGAACCTCTGCCCCTTTACACCCTGCCACGGGTCCATTCTCCAGCTGGCTCTGAACAAGAATAACCTATAGTTGTATGAGATCCTCAAAAGATGGTGACAGAAAGAAAATGCTGTTCAATGCTCCCTAATAGCACTCAAACTAAACTTCTCTCACTGACTGTATTTTCCCAGAAAGTTCTCTAATGAGTATCACAGCCAGTCAGCACAGCAGCTTATAGTCTTTCCAAATGGAGTAGCAAAGCATTTAGCAGTATTCGAAGAATCTTGTATTTAAGATGATCCAACTCCTTTCCTTTCCAGCAATCTCTCCAGGAGACTTGACAGGAAAAGCAAACTCCCATTTTCCTGAGTGCACACCACTCTTTTTCTCTAAGCTACACAAAGAAGAGAAGACCTGTCAGCTGAGGACAAATGGGCCACACCAGAAAGCCCAGGAAATCAAGGAATTCCTGTACGTAACTGAAATCCAAGCCGCGTAACCAGGCTGATTTCACCTAGGAACCACAGACTGAACAACAATTATAGTGGTTTCCTACAGAAGTAAAAATGAAGCACCAGATAGCTAAGGCTGTTGGCACCCACTTCAAGGAATGTATTATCTAAGAAAACTAGATGGTCACAAAGAAGAATTTGACTCAATTTACCCAACATCAAAGTATGCAAAACACTCAAGCAAAAAATACTTGTCTGTCTTCTGCATCTAGATTAGCAGCTGCAGACAACACCGACATACAATGTGCACAATTTCAGCAGCTAAACTGCAGGGTGCTGAAGGCTTCAGCCTTGCCTAGTAGTAGAAGGCAAACTTGCAAGAGACCAAAATGTTTGATACTAAATTATGCTCAAAAAGAAGAGGCAATAGCCTTGGACGCTGTATTACCATCCCAAGTAGTCCTACCACCAGGTTGTTAGTTAGGAGGACAGAATATAACTGACCTTCTCCAACTGTTTCCCCAGAAAGTGGTGGTGGCCATTAAGTCCTGCACTGAGCCCAACCCTACAGAGTGTGATTAAGCGAACGCTGAATATGCTTGGAAACATTTACTGTATTGATGCTACAGGAATTCATGCAAGTGAATGCCTGGTTCTGGATCCCCGGGCTGCTCAGCTGGGGAAATTCTGTGTTTGTCCAGGACAGCAAACATTCCTGCCTGGGGAATTTCAAGATAAAAAGGCAGAGCACTTTGAGGGTTAGGTGGCAAGTGGGAAAAGCTCTTCTGTATAACTTACACTCCTCATGTGCCTCATCTTAGAATCACAAGAAATTCACTGGATCTGGTCCTCATTTCCTTGGACTAAAAGCACTTTGTTGGGTTGTTTGGTGTTTCTTGGTTGTTTTCTGAGAGTCTTTTTGTTTTGTTTTCTAAGGATGGTACTGCCAGATTCGGCATATTGAGGCTCTGATTTTGATGCAGATTTGTGGTCTTTCCTGCAATATAAACAACTCTAGAAGAAGAGATCCTCAATCTACCTGAATGTCTGTTCTGCCCTGATGTTATCCCGGATTAATTTGCAACTGAAGAGAAAAAGTAACAGTAATAACCTGATGAATGCAACATGAAGTCTCATAATGCTGTTTAATAAAAGGAAATTAATCACATAATTGTCGTAAACCTATTTTCAAATAGCAATCTATCAGAGAGAAATTATGCATCTGTAGTTATTGACCTTTCATTTTACCATGACTGATTCGTAATTAGAATAGTTTTGTGAAAAATAATAGTTAATTACCAGATTTTTTTCACTCTAATTGTTTTGGCAGGATTTTTTTTGTTTAGTATCTTACTTTTTCTAAATAAATACATGGCATTAATAACTTAGCAGATATCATATTTCATTTTATAAAGCCAATTTTTATTCACTCTATACAACCATGTTTAATGGATACTAAACACTGTTTCAAAAACAACTCCTTCATTTTTCCTGCCCATTATTTCGCTGACAAAGAACTAGAAACAAAACACCCATAACAGTGGGTTGCTTCAATTTCTGGTGGCATTAGCAGGGCCCTCCCCTGTAGACAACAATCTGCCTTGGTCATTAGGGCTACATGTCAGTTGGGTTGCTGCCCATGACAGCAAACCCAAATGCCGTCTCCAAAGCTCAGAACACCTAAAGAATGCAAATGTCAAGGATTAGAAGAGATGGGGCCCCACAACATCCATGTTGTGCTCCAACCTGACAATCTCCTTTCTATCATTGCACATGCCTGAACTTAACTTTCCTTTGGTAACCACAGGAGCAGGCAATCTACCCTACTTCACTCCTGCTACTAATATTATGCAGTGACTAACAAAAACAGTGCACACACCAAATACCAGTGCCACAAGCTCACAAACATTCTGCCACTGCTATTTTTTTCCACGTGGTGTTATTTTTAGAAAACTGGGAGATGTAATAGCTAAACCGAACAGTTGATCTCCTTTACGTGACCAGAATGTGGCAATGGCAGCACATACCAGTTTTCCACATGAAAGCTGGTATGACCTATTTCACATGAAAATCAGCTGGCAGACACGTAAAAGCTATTTAAGTGTGCAGGGAAAAGAAGACCAATCAACACAGCTCTCCCACGTGTGAATCCAGAAGTAAAAAAAAATCCTTAAAATTTATTATATGTTTATGTAATATTATGAATATATGGTAAAAATGTGTATGTATTTGTGATTTGAAAGGAGGTGGTTAGAAAAAGACCTTCTTCTGTTGTAGACATTCACTTTTTGGCTGTGAAGCCTACTTTCAATTAAAGCAGTCTGAAACGAAGTAGTGTTGTCCCAGGTGGAATAATGGTTTGATAATTTATAAATAGGAAAGGAACTGATGCAATTGAAAGCAAGAGTCGTCCCATTTGTACTAAAATCAAAATGCAGAGAAAATGTGCAAGGAGAAAGAAACCTATGTCAAGGGAAGCATTATAGCATTAGGCTGTTAGAAGGAAGCAGTTTTATCTGATAGAAATCTGAAAGGGAAATTTAGAAATTAAAGACAATGAAATCAGCATGGAAGATTATTAAGCAAATGATTAACAAAAATCATCATGAAGATATAAACTAAATCAAAAGGTGAGCTAGATACAAAACAAAAAGAAACATGCACTCAAACACCTTGTCCTGGCCAGCAGCAAGACTCCTAAAGTAGAAACTAAAATTTGAGAGGGCAGATGTAAGGACTGATTAGTTTTGTTAAGTAATATAGAGAGGTAAAAAAAAATGTGCTGACACAAAGCATGATAAGCACAGATTCCTTATCCCAATACCCTGTGAGTTAGAAACCAAAGGTTTCCATCAAAGAGTATGGATCTACATAGTACCAAAATAATTACAAATAAAGTTACAGTAATTATATGAATAAAAGTCTCTCAGCCAATCAAAATGCGAGGAATTACATATTTATTGAGGAGTTACTGATTGAAAGGGCTCCAGTTATTTGAACAGTAACTGATTTAATTTACCAATGCCCTTACAAATCCATATCCAGAGACGTGAGTGAGCTTGCAACTACAAAAGGAAATATTATCAGGTTGGTCATATCTGGCTTTTGCTCTATGGGAGAAAGGCTCAACAGCCATTACTGAAATACCCAGCTGATAAACAGTGGAGAAGAACAAAGTTCACGGCTGGGTTTCACATTAGATATTATGAATTTAAAGTTTCTTTTAAAATATTTTTAATATAATTAATTACTGGCGTTCAGTTCTTACAAGGATATAATTTAAAGACATTTCAAATTTAATATATACATCTATGATAAAAAATGTATTAAAGACTTAAATGCTATGTCTTTATGTTTATCATGTTATTATGATAAAAGCAAACCGGCACAAAAAGTGACATATACAAAAATGGTATTTTCCCCCCTTTATTCAACTTTCTTAAGACTCAGCTAGCAAACTGTATCCAGCTTGGGGCACAGTGTTTCAGAGGTGGACCATCTGACCAGTGACCAGAGAAGAGCAGTAACAATTATCACAATTAGAAAATCCAACTCATGGAATAGCAGAAGTCTGATCATAAAACCAGGGAAAAAAAAACCCTAAAGCTGTAACAGTCTTCAGCAACTTTCTGCACAGAAAAAATTAATTGTATTCCATGAGTAGGACAAGCAAGAATGGCTTTAAAATGAATCTAGGGAGATCTAATTAAATATAAGAAACTTCCCAATGGTAAGGATAGTGAAGTACAGTAAATTGTGTAGAGACTGCAAAATCCTTGTCACTGGACCTGTTTAAGAAGCATCTGCAGGAATAGTTAAGAGCAGAGATTCTGCTCTGGGACACAGAAGAACCTTGCAAGCGTCTACCAGCCCTATTTTATTTGATTGTGTGGTTCCTCTGAAAGCATGCCAAGTTCAGATTACTGTGATGTCTAACACCTTGCTACATTTCAAGTAACACCATGTTCTCATAAACTGAGTATCATGAAGCTTCAGCATGGTTTGTTTCTATGGTGAGTTAACAGCAGAGGATCAGTAAGAGCTGCGCATACATGCTCGCACTTTGGAATTTTCCGACCTTACATGACCACGTTTGTGTTTATGAGACTATCCTTGAAATTTTGGACTGAACAGAGAAATAGTTTATACAGAACAGGAGATGGCTTAGTATTAAGTGCTCTGTGCCCTAATTGCAGTTGGAGCCATCTGGGCAGGATTCTTGTGTCCTCGCCACCAAGTATGGGCAAACAGTAAGCAGAAAAACAAGATTTCCTTAATACTGCAATTCTTACTATAAACAACAGACACCTGGCTGAAGTGGAGAGTGAAGAAGAGGAGAGAAAAAGAAGTCATACAACTGAAGTCACACATCTCCACAAAAAAAAAAAAAAAAAAAAAGGCAGAAAAAAAAATTGGCTCATTATTATAATTCACTGTGAGTTTAAATCTAAAGCTACAATAACAAAATTTAAAAAGTATCTTTCATAACCTGATTTCAGTCACGTTTTAATGAAATAATTTGATCAAAAGTCACTACATAGTCTGAGACACTTTAAAAATTCAGTCTGAATTGCTAAAGGAAAATCAGCTCAACTGAAATCCTACTGAGTCCATTTTTTTTTTCTTACAGGTATTTTTGTAATGCTTTTTAAAATTTTAGTTGGCATAAAGAGCTCCAGGTACATATTCAATACAAGAATAATTAGGGGAAGAAACAATCAACATGACTGTAAATAGGTGATACAGTAATAGCCACTTTATTTGTATTTTTTCAAGGTTTTTGACAAGCATTCTTTTGGAAAGAGAAGTGCAGTCCTCTCTGGAGTTTAAAACAAAAAAAAATTGTAAAAACACTGATAAGAGATCAAGAAGTAATTTATACAAAGAAACAGCCCATTTTCTAGATACTAGACTTATCAACGGTGTGATTTGATGATAGTTATGAGTCTGCTGATAACACAAGGTCTGATCTCAACTCCTTGGAATAATTCTAGAGCGTTAAAATTTGCTACCACATGTGGACTGCGAGGTTCCCGAGGAACCTCTGTACCATGATTACAGATTAATTTATATGTCTATACATGCAAAGTAACACGTGGATTCACACACATAAAACTGAATACCTTTTTTCTTTAGGGAAATGCTTCTATTCAGAGGAAAGCCCAACAAAAGCAGCTCCGGTTAGCTCTGCACCTCTCCGAAAGAGCTGTCTGCATTTGTGGCCTACTCTGGCTTGCCTGAATTACAATCACAGCTTTCCTCTTGAGCTGCTTATCTACCTTTTAACTTTTCTGGTGCATTTCGTGATGATCTTAGCAGGTGTGATCCAACGTGCAGACCTCTCTCTCTGAAGAATCCCAGTTTTCAGGTTCTTGCTGTAGCTCGCAAATGAGTTGTATGTTTTGAAGGGTAGCCTTAACAGCCCATGTAGACAGATCTACTGAGAAAGAATTCTCCACTTTGGGGACTTTTAAGAATGAAAATTATAAAAAGAGTGAAATGACAAAGAGCTTTAATTTTAAGTTAAAATGTAAGTGAAGACAGACAGGCAAATGTCCTCAGGCTCCCCATCCTAGTTTCAGCCCTTGTGAGGAGATCTGGCAGGGAGTATATTCCTTATGATTAGAAACTTGCAGGGATGAAAAAGAAAAGACCCGAAGCTAGTAAAAATGTTTTGCAGGAGAGGAATAAAGAGAGATTTTGCAATTCCCAGAGCGTTTAGGTGCTGGAGAAATGATAGCAACTATACGAGGAATTCCCAAGTAGTATACATGAGCAACGCAACAGGTTAGGCATTTGAATTAAAAGGTAGATGTTTCAATCACACTTCATCAAGCTCACCCAGGAAAAAATGATCCTTATTATATTGCCTTGGCATCTACAGTAATCTTCCTAAACAGCAAGCTAATTCAGGAATTATAAATGTGCTCAGAGGCATTATCATCTTTAGATGCATTTGTAATAGCAGACACACCCAGTTATGTTGATGCCAAACATATGTAATACTTCACATCAGTTAAAGCCTCTTCTGGCATCAGATCGTAAAAATTTCCTCTGAACCATATAGCATACATTGCATAATCACTATCACTAGCATGTACATAAAAAATATCACTGGTGACCTAGGCACATCATCAAAATACACTGGACATGAAGCTTAGGTATAAATTTTACTCCTTTTATCCTTTTAACTCCTCCGCCTTTACACTAAGCTGAATGGTTTTGTTTCATCAGTCCTCTATCGGGTCTTGTCATCAAGACAATATGGTCAAAACCCAGTCACTAGTCTTCTAAAGACATACCTCTTTACACACAGCACATAGCTCAGAGTTCATGTCCTTGAAGTATTTCCTAGATTTTCCTTTCTATGATACCTCCTTTTTTCTTCATGTAGCATTTTAAACTTCATCAATCTGTAACAATTCCTCTACTTTCCTCTTTGTGATTTCTCAGAAACTTTGGATTTCTTCCAGAGATTGCTTTACATGAGGCATCAAGCCATCACCATTTTTCTTCCTTCCTTCACAATACCTTCCCCCTCATTGTCTTCTACAAAAACAGAGCAGATGAGGGTTTATTTCTCTCATAATACACTTTGTACTTATGAATTAAAAATAAATATGGATGTCCACACTTACATGCTTATATAAGGCATGTGTAAAAACATATTATTTAGATGTTTCCTTCTCCCCTGCTCTGCCTGTGCAACATGCACCTGCACAGGACAGCAGACCCCACCAGAGGAAGGGCCAGCTCTTTACGAGCCCTCACAGCTTTGCTGCTGTACACGGTGGGGAAAAAAGTAATACAAAAGCCTAATCTCACATTTAATCTAAAAATCATTCTTAAATCAAAACGATTATCTATCATGCAGTAAATTTTTTTCTGCAGAATTTTTGAATTTTTCTTCACAGTATTTTTGAAAATGACAAATCAAATTATCATTTTAAATCATTTAAATAAATCCATAGTGGTACCATCAAGGTGTGAGACATCATTGTACGATTAAAGAAACACTACGCTTCCGCAGCCTTTTCACATACATGCCTTCAATACAAATGTTATATTTTTTTTCCTGAAAAATGCAAATCAAAAGTTATCTAAATAACTTGGATACTTACATTCATCCTCCCAAACCTTAACCTCTTGTCCAATCGAGACTTCCTTTATCACCCCCAGGTAGTTTTACATGACAGACTTTTCTCCGACCAATGACCAGCAGAATTTTCAAACTTGCTGCAGTCTTTCACCTTCTACTGATAATCAAACTTACATACGGATTGACAACTTTTTCAATAAACACTTCATTTTGTCCTCTGGTTTCACTTCAGTATTTTATGAAATATTTTGTTAACAATGGTTCCTTGTGTCTCTTCCTTGATTGCTTCCATGTAACCACAGGTTCAGAGATTTGAAAAGAGAAGCAAGGCTTTTCAAGGACAGATAAAGGGCTTACAAAATTTGCTAACTGTAAGCGACAAAACAGAATCTTTTGTGTCATGCAAGTGTACTTCATTTAGGTATGATACTGGCAATATTTTTAGCATACCAAACTATTCACAGTGCCACATAATACAAGAATAATAAACTAAGTTCTAGTTCTAAAGTCATCATTATTTTACAAGCTGCTTTCAACGCATAGTGCTCATTTTTACAAACATCATCAGATTAAAAAAAAAAAAAAGGCTTCATATCTGTTTACTGGATTTTGTAGTCCCATGTCTACCCACTGTTTTTTAACCTTCGATGTGATGATCTGATACTACTTTATAGCTTCTAATATTGCCTTTTATTTTAACTGACTGGGCAGGAGGCAACGCATATTATATCTGAACACTCATGTATGTTTTCTTCCTAGGTCTTCAATTTTTCATCCAATAACTTGCGAGTATCACACAAAACGTGGATCAATTCCTGACTAGACATTTTGATGCTATCATAGTGTTACAATGTACAGTAAATTTTACTATAGCTGTTATTCTAAAAACTTTATTCCATCTATTAGAGATAGATATTTTATTTTGCAGGATAAAATGTAGATAATTTCAGCTCTAAGATTTGGGAAGAAAAATATAACAGACATCACAGTATTACAGCATTTTTAGTTGAAAGGCCTTGCCTTTCATGAGAAAGCCTTCTGGATATCTATTAGTCTACTTCAATTCCCAGGGCTCTTCTTGTGCCATAGGACAGTGGACTGAAGAATAAAAATGGGAGAGAATATTTTATGTCAGGACTTTAGGATGGCTTTGAAATACTTTCTGGAGCACAGTTTATGGCATTAAGGCTTATGTTGCTACCTGAAGGCAGAGCTGTGGCCAGCAGGTGAAACAATCTTTGATTTCAGATGAATGTCAGAGGTTCTCACCCTCTTCTCTAGCAATCCCCAGGTTCATTAGTATCATTAAGACACGAATGCTACAAGCACTTTCATGTTCATAATTACAGAAAAAAATATAGGGAGTGTATTACTGAAAAGGATATGATGACAGTACCACTTTCACCAATTCTCTCAGGCTTCACCTACATTGGTAAACTACAAAGAGCCTGAGAACGTGATTTTCTGCACCGGCAAGCCATAAGCACAGCTCTTGGCAAACTTTTTGACCTGTCCTGGCCCACACTCTCCCAAGCAATGCCCAAGGACAGCTCTGCAGTCAGACTTTTCCAAGGAGCAGACTCACTAGGGAATAACTGGATGCAGTCAGCCCAATTTTAGGGGCTAAAAAGCTTATTAGCTGAGGTGTGTCTCACCCTGGGACAGCTGCCCAGTTTAGCATCCAGAACTGTATGTTCAATTTACTAGTGCAGATTACCCTAAGTACTCAAAACAGTTGAGCCACACATTGTTTTATAGACTCTGTGATTAGCAAGGATGTGATTTTGGGATGGCTGGGGAGAGTTTCAAAGTACCCTGATTTCGTAACTCATCAGGTTGGAAAAACAAATTGTCAGAAACAACAGCAATAAACATTTCTTTGGGAGAGGGGGAGAACATTCCTTTCATTCTGAAATGTTGCAGCAAAAACCTTCAACAACATCCCACGATGTGTACGCCAATGAGTTTTAAGTACCAGTTTTACACAGACAACTTATGCATCTGAGGTGAGTTTCACTTCTGAAGTCAAAAATCTGACAACAGCCACAGTTTCATGAAAAGCTTTTTTTTTTATTATTATTATTTTTTCAATCAAAGAAGCAGGGGGGAAAACCCAGATTTGACTGCAAAACATCTGCTTCTAGAGTTCCTGTCAATCAAATCCACAAAAATAGTATCATATTATCGTTTCTGTAAATTCTAATAAGATTGATGGTATTTTTCATCTTCATGTTTAGGCACTTAAGACTAAGAATTCAGAGTTAACATAATTTGACAAAACCTGCAGAGAAAGTAATTTTCAGAGCTTAGGTTAGTCACCAGTTCCAGGAGTGCTCCAGCTCTCAATGCTGGTACTGAATTTTCTCTGCTATGGGTAGTGGAGCAAGCAGGCTGCTCAGTGAAGTTGGCTTGGACTCTGTCAACTGGACGATAGGGAACATTGCAAAGGCTTTGGGGTGTCACTAGTGGCTATGGCCATGTGTGATTTGCACAGAGACAATTGAACAGAGTAAACTTCAAGCACTAAGGGTTATTTTTGTTTTGTTTTTTTTTTTAAAGGAAAGGCCTAGGAATTTCTTGAAAAATAATTTAACAACAACAAACAAATTTTACAAGTGCACAGAGAATCACAATTGAAACGTACCAAAATAAAAGCAATGGAAGTAATGTTGAAGAGAGATTATATTTCTTCCTTACTAGAAGGCATTAAAAAAGACTCATATAGTAACCAGAGAATAACAATCAGGCCAGCACAGTATCATTGAGAATGCATTTTCTAGTGACTTGAGATGATTACACTACTTAGGAAAAT
This sequence comes from Bucorvus abyssinicus, assembly GCA_009769605.1. Classification (NCBI taxonomy): domain Eukaryota; kingdom Metazoa; phylum Chordata; class Aves; order Bucerotiformes; family Bucorvidae; genus Bucorvus; species Bucorvus abyssinicus. The sequence goes on from CM020025.1 coordinate 28,101,799, forward strand.
AAATTAATTTTACTTAAGCTGACTTCCTTAATCTTCAAGGCAAGTGTTTCTTTGACTAGTCTGACACAGTTGAAGTAGTATAGATACTCCCTCTATTATAACAACCATTGGCAGACTCCAAAACTACAAAGTAAGCACTTTCACTGACCTAATAGGCACCATTCCTTGAAATTCGGACACATGGAATGCACTCAAGCTTTTACATCATCTTGCAAGACAAGCTATATCATGAACAATGTCCAAATTTATTTACACTGTGAATTAACAGTATTCCAAAGTAGACATTTTGCAACAAAGTTAAAGTTCATAAAAACGTAAGAGCAATGGTAGCAGGAATTTTCACCTCTGCCAATCAATATAGTTGTTGGAAAAAGCAATTTCTGAAATTTTGCCAAGTGCAAGCAGTAGCAACCTGAACTTTTGCCTTCCAGAATGTAAGTTTTTGCAGACAGTTTTCTTAACACTTCTGCATTTTGAGAATCAAAGCCTCTGTTGCAACTTATTGAAAAGTAATCTTTGTTCTACAACATACTTTTTAAGTTTTGCAAATATATTTCCCCATATTATTTCTTGCATAGCAGAATTCTGGGTTTGTGTTGGTTTTGTTTTTTTCTTAGGTGTTACAAGAAGACAAAATAATTACAGATAAAGCTTCAACTATCTAGTTTTATAAAAATTGAAAATAAATGATAAGGAGATGGGCATTTACACTTGAGAACAAAGAGGGGGATACATTCACACAGTCATAAATTATTGTGCTGTATCTAACGTGTCACAAGCCATACGCATTCACCCACACTGTAATACAGCTTCAGCAAGTCTCCTGAATTTCTCATCTGAAAATAAGGTTTTGGGAACAGAGGGTATTCAACATTTCACATGGTGGCCTTTAATGAATGCTCAAAATCAAATAATTAGTAGGACCAAATAAAGGAAGAGATCTGATTCTGTATCCAGGCTTGCATTTCTTAAACTATTTTCCATACAGAAAGGAATAAAAGCTTCTGACAAGCAAAGAAAGAAGGGACAGGTCAAATCAGTGTTAGATTAAATGGTTATACTGTTAAGTTTTACCATATGTTGATTGTCCAAAACATTATAAATATAATTGAGTATAAAATATTTTTTATATGGAGAGGTGTTCAACCAGTACAAATTAGCTGCAATTAAATCCTGCCCTTGCTGATTACTATATGCATTCAACTGTCAGTCTCTCATTTCTACTCACACCGTAGCTCATTTCGAGTAATATCCAACTGTATACAGATTTCAATCACTTCAGTCTAGTAAGGAAGAAATGCAAGGCGACAGTGAAATCCAAGGCACAGACGAACTCCATTTTGCCACAAGTCACAAGAACGGGGTGTGCAGAGATGGTTAATCTGACCGGGGCACCTTCCACCACTGTTTAAAATTTCTGTAGGATCCTCAAGTCATATATAAATGCTTCTGGACAACAACTACACTTCTCCACTTTTTTTTTTTTTTATTATTTGTGTTTAATGTTAATGGAAGATGCCATATGGATGGTTTTGGAGATTAAAATGCCCTTTTTCTGTATTCAGGGGAAGTTCAGCATAGTCAGCTGCAGGAGCGCCTAAATGAATGAAGCCCATCACCAACTCTTTTCAAGGGGTAGAAAAGTAATTCTATTTCCATGCTCATTCACTCTTTATTTCTTGTACTGATTATGCCAATTAGAGCAGTCCTTTTGGTGATGCAGGCATCTGCCTCCTAGAAATCTTACCTGTCTGTTTATATGCTTGCAGATAGTGACAGCTGTAGAACAAATTTGATATAGATCATTTAGCTATCCCAAACGATGAGAGAGGAGATAAGCTAAAGACTGAGTGGTAAACACTCTGCTAAGTCCTTTATACCCTTTCCTTCTCAGTGTGCTCCTTTCTTTTACTATGGGATACGGATTGCATAAACTTAATTATATACATATATGTATCTCTACACACATAAAATACATATTCTAGACATTTCCTTTAAATTGGAAGAAATTTTTTGACTGTTTTTACTGCAGATATGTACAACTGTCACAAATGTAGGGACCGAAAAGAGAACTGTATCTAAATAGGATGCACAATTGCACATCTGCTAACACAAAATCTAAGTTCTTTGCTTCTAAAACTCATTAGCTTACAATTATTTCTTTTCCAGGATAAAGAATGTCTAATTCATACATTCTGCTTGGCTCCCTGGTGAACATATGATTTGTTTTCAAATGAAATTCAAATTCTTTATTCTCAAAGTCCTAGCCAACTTGGCCCCTAAAGAACCTCATCTTCATTTTTTCCTTCTCATGTGTCAGCTTTCCTTTTCTGCATGTTGTCTTCTTCTTCCCTGGTGTGACTCCTTATACTGACCTCCATGGCAGGCTCATCTTCCTGCACATTTTTGCTTCACAAGAACTTAAAATCTTCCCTCAAAACTTCCTCTTTTCAGTTAGCTTCCTAATACAGACCTTAATCTTTCCTCTTTCCAAATGTTGTCCCTATATTTTAAGACTCTTGCTTAAGGTTAAATAAATTAAAAAAATAACCATCAAAACCATCCAGAACTAAATGGCATTAACAAGATATGTGTGCAAAGTAGACTGATTTCATAATTCACTTCTTACTCCTGTTCTTTATTTTACTTTTCTCCTGTATTTTAATCCCTGTTGAATCTTATTTATATGCTGTGATTGATATGTTTAAAATAGTCCTACTTTCAACTTGAAGGGGTTGAAAGATGCTACTGCATTATAGTGTAACAGTATTATTTTGCTTACAGCAATAAATATTCAGAGTATCTATGAAGTTCCAAATACAGTAGGAGCAGAAGTAAAACCTTTTTAATAATGAATTCGTTTTAAAATATACCATGTTATTTTACTCGTAATAGTAGCTGCAGTTAAAGCCACTCGTTCCTGTGACTAGAATATACATGAGTAACAGAGGGTTTTTACATGCTACATACAAAGCAGAACACTGACCTGCATACAAAAACATTTAACATATTAAGGTAAATGAGGCCGTTGGGAGGAAGATTTGCCAGAAAAGAAGAGACGAGGATCATGCATTAACACTTGGGCAAAGTCTATCAAGAAAAATGCACTTTTTCCTTTGTAGCTGGGCATTGCCTTGCAGGTGGAAAGGAAACTGGAAGGAGGCAGCAGGGCCACGTTCAGAGCCCCGCTCCACAGTGGTAAACACATTTGCACACAACCAGCTTCATCGATCAGCAATATGCCACGTGAAACGTAATGGCTACATAAAGAATAGCCAAGAGACTAAAACTGTGCTTTGAACAACAGCAGACAATGAAGAAAAAGAAATGAGACTTAAAATTACTCATTATTAGTCTTCCATTGCCTGAAATAATTTTTAGTATACCCCAAGTTAGCTACAAAGTGTAGCACTGACTCGTGCTTCAGCCAGGACATCTCAAAAGATCCCAGTGCTGACAGGAAAAGTGTTTTTTGGTTTGTTTTTGTTAGTTTGGTTTTTGTTTTTAAAATAGTAACAAATCCTACATCTTTTAATTTACTTGAAAATTCTTTTGGAGAATTCTAAATTGGGTAACACAAGAATCTGTTCACTTCCGAAAATCCTGGCCATCATCTTAAAGACTGGATGAAGTTTGCCCTCTGTGCTTTGAGACTGAGAATTCAAAAATGCAGTCCTACAATAGCAGAGCTGCCCCTTTTTATCTGGAGGCTTTGGGTATCCCCCAAGACTTTTATATAAATGTAGTGCACTCTGGTTTACATTAGAAAAGGAAACATTTATCTTATCACATTGATATCGGCTCAGTACAATATTACATTCTGGAATAAGAAAATATTGCAACTTTTCTTGAAAAGGTCAAGAGGTACTGTTTATCTTTGGGGCATAATGAATTACATCGTATTGCCTCCCTAAGAACTCTGAAAGAACAGAACATGTTTTGACGCATAATGTACAACTCAGTGCTCTGAGACAGTATGTGTAATAATAAACAAAGCTGTAGTGCAGTATTTCCAGCTTCACCATTCCGTATACAGACAAACCTATGCTAGAAACCTGGTTAGTAGCTAGTGCTTTCGCTCTTAAAAAACCCTATGTGGGACAATTCTAATAAAGGATGACTTAAAAAGCTCCTTAACTTCTTAACTGCATTCTAAATTAAAGTGTAATTATTTACTTTATTACACGTTAAAATTCACAGCTGCTCTGAAGGTAATGTTACAGCTACAAGTTTCTGGCTTCCAGTTTTATAGTCAGAACACTTTTTTGTATTTATGAAAATCACGTTCCCTGCTAGGTCTGACTGCTTATTTTATGCTGCAAGGATCATACTGTCAGTTCATTGTTATTGATCGCTAAATACTGCCCACTGTTCTAAAATGTTCCAAGTTAAGTTTTACAATGACTGATCAGAAGTGAAAAAAACCCTCAAGACCCAATAATAGAGACTTATGTGTCCTCATATTTCCTGCATCAAGCCCAGTAACGCACGAGTAGAAATTTTAGTGGAAAATCTATGACCAGGCAAAAAATGTTTTGCCCACAGGAAACAATGCAAACACAAGCAAATTTTTAATAACCTGATCTTTAAGCAGAAGCTCATCTATACCCCATAAATTGTTTACAAGGAAAATGTATTAAGAAGTAATACGTGACTTAGTCCTACCTACCCATTTTTGAGAACAAGTGAGAAATCAAACTAACGCACGAACAAGGGTCTGTGGAAAAAAAATGAGTTAAACTAGAGATTGGTGGCGACCCAACGCACTTGAAAAATCTGTAGTGCTCTGCAAACTTCTGCCTGCAATCGTATTTTGCCTGGTGTATTATGAAATCAGTGGCACATAGACGGGATACCGGAGCAGTAATCTGAAAGGAAGACACGGGTCTCAGCATGTCCCTTTTCTGCTCAGAGCTGGGGTGCTTAGCTACTACCTTCTAGCCAAGATAGTTGCTTGGATCTCTTCCTTACTCTGTTCAGTTCAAATTCAATACAGCAATCACAGTGCTCAGTTTTTTTATTTTACCTCTTAATACAGGAAAGGAGAAGTACTCACGGAGCTGGAATTTGTCTCAGATGGCAGGTGAAAGCTAACAGCAGCAGCTCTCGTAATCTGCTCACTCAACACAAGAACTCACAATTCAATTTATGCTGCCATGAGATCTTCAAACACAGAGTGGTCACAAGAGTATCAGGAGGCAGGGGGAGCTCTAACACATACTACAGATCTTCAGCCACTTGGGGTGTGTGTGGTGGGGAATTAAAGAGACAAACCTGCAGTGACACCTAGACTAAACACGTAGGACAGACAGGAAGACCTTTAACTTCCATTGAGTTCAGAAGAGATGTGAGAAATAGAGACGAGGTGGATACAGAAATCTTCCTGTTTGTGGGTAGTGGGTCAATAAGGAAACCATAAGATCAATACGAACCGTGTTACTTGAGGGCACTAAGGCACAACAGTGCCAACAGAACAGCTTCAATGGCAAGATCAGGCAAGATCTCCGTATTGCGGTAGGTATCTGAAACAAAGTAGCTGATGAGACTGACCTTGAAGCTACATTGTGTTCAGGAAAAAATCACACCCAGACAAAGCTTCCTAAAGAATACGCCAAACGTAGAACTTTGTAGACTCAGGACTTCATTTTCAGACGAGATCTCTTACTCCATCATACAGAAAAAGTGGGGGGGGGGGGGGGGGGGGGAAGGAAAATAATTAAAAATAAATATTAACTGGAGTACAATAATCTGGATCTTATGGTTACGGTAGCTGGAGACATGATCCAGTTGAATAAATAGACAGGGAATTGGGATCATAGACTTGTGCAGCAAACAGTCAGTTTGGAAAATTATTTGAGTCTGGCCCGTCATATACAGAAGGTCCAGTTAGAAGACAGTAGAGTGAAAATGAAAAGATTATTTTGTATTAAAAAAATTCTGAAAACCAATCTTCATGACATCTTTTGCTTTCTGGTAGATCTTTTCTTTCCTCTGTTTTTAAAAAGGGAACCAAAGAAGCTAAAGAATATCAAATTATCATCACAGGTATCAAGAGATGCTCTGTGAAAAAGGGAATAATACACATTTTGGTCAGATTTCAAGGGAACAACCAGGGCTGCCTCTGCCAAAACTGAAATGAACAGAAACACATAGAACACTCTTTCTCCCCTGGTTTTCTTTCTGAAGTATTTTTACTTTCTTAAACTTTGTCACAACTGAAGCAAAAGCCAAGAAGGAAAAATTACAGAGTTATAGGAAGGTCAGAGTTTTAATAAATCGCTATGAGATTAATGATAAATATTAACAGCCTGGAATAGGGCTATGCCCAGGTCTGCCAGTTGGCTCATAAGTATGGTATCTGACTCTCGAATCAGAGTTTTGTTCAGAATAATGTGATTTTAAGAAGAGTGCTTAGTATGCATAAAATTTTTAAAATTCCTAATAAATTACCCTTGATGTCCAAACTGCTAAAACAACAAGCTAAATTCCTAACTATGAAGTAGTACTAATTAAATAATATAATCTATAATTCCCACACACCTAGCCAAGTTCTATCATTTGTCCCTTACTACTTAGGAAACAACGCATGCAACTGGGTAGTTTTGCTTTCCACACAAGGGAAAAAAAAAAAAAAAGCACCTTGAATTTAAAACTAAAGCAAGTTTTCTACTTTTCCTACATTTTATCTCATTTTTCTGCATCTTATTTAACTTTTATCTGGTTCTACCAATGCTGTTGTGTTGTTCTTTTTTTCTTTCAAACTAGAGGCATTTGGCTTCCACAAATTTCTCATTGGATTTTGAGAATGAAAATCCATAATTGAATTTTAAATACAGTGTTAAAAGTTCTTCCTTCACACTCTTTTTGGAGGTGACAATCCTGGATACCCGTGTTGATAAATTATAATAATTCAGGCCTGCTAAAAGGACTGCCTGTACCTTCAGTAAGTCAGGTCACCATTCTCTGAGGAGGAACTGAGGGTATTCCTGGACTTGTTGGGCACCTTAGATTTAACACTTGGCCTCTAAGAGCAGTTTTCATCTTTTAAAACTGGTTTTTGGCTTTAAGTAACATTTCTGAAGAGCTTGGCTAGCTCCAGGCACTTAACCCTGGTTGTGCACTTGCAGTGCACCAAAGGCTGTGGCTGCCAGCTAGAAAGTCACTGCCAGCGCCAACAAAGAGACGCGATAGCCTGCCACAGCACGGTGAGTCCCACACTGAAACTGTATCCTTGAAGCACCCTGCACGTTTTGAACAAACATGGAGAAAGAAAGTACTGTCTGAGGATCTAAAGAATTTTGGAGGTCAGCTTAGGAAGCAGGAGAGGGATTGAGAAGAAAACAAACTTATGAACAAAGTGGATTTTTTTTTTTCCCCCCTCATTATTCAAGTATTTCCAACACGTCGTGGTAGGAGATGCAGCAATTAGTGGTCATCCTTGGAAAAGGCAAAGAAAGAAAAAGGCAGTTTCTGCCTTGAGGAATCTTTCACATGTCATTTGCATCACAGGGACTGTTGGAAGTTACAGTTAGCCCTTACAGCAATTGTCTGATCACTGGTCTATGTGTAAAAAGTAGCCGATATTTTGTGCCGTTCTCTTACATTGCCAGAGAAGGGTCTTCTCCTTCAACTTGAAGTTTCTCTATTGGGCCCCAGGTGGATATAAAAGGGCCTGTAAGGTCAGGAAGGCTAGGAAAAGACCTTAGGACACTTACTGCAGTTAATCATAAAAAGGAAGAAATAATAAGATATTTGCTCATCACATTATACAGAAACAATTGGGGGATATCGGGCCTTGCCAACAGTTATTTATTATTAGGGAAATCATTAAAGAAGAGGAAAAACTCAAATCACAAATTATAGAACACAGTGCTAGATGTTGGATAAATACAGTGCACAGACAGACTGCAACTGTTTGGGAAACATAAGGTTAAGGGGCCACTGAAAGAAAGCGTAGTTAAGTTTTGCAGTGTAAAGTTTCTCATAGATCTATTGTGAGTCAACAATATAAAACAAACGGTTAAATAATATTTTACACAACTATTCACATAAATGATGCGAAGACAGACTTTTGGTCTCTCTTCAAATTCAATGAAAACCAGCCCATAAATAACAGGATAAGGCATTCAGAGAAGGTTTTAGTAGCAAGAATCCACACAGTAGCAAAGCTGGAGCGTGCTAGCCACTTCGCTGTATTCACGTATGTTTTAATTTACATTCTGGGATACTTTTGCACCTCAGAGGATTAATATCAGGATATGTAAATGTGTCTGTGCATCACAATCACTACAAAAATAGGAGTAGTGCAGGCAAACATACCGTAACGGTGCTTCAAAGATGCTTACTGGCAAATTCTGGTACTAGTTTTGAGTATAACATATTTTTTCCCCCAGATTCACACTTCTGAATGTAATTATCAATATAT
>CM020025.1:28115223-28147723 GCA_009769605.1 Bucorvus abyssinicus
CTCATTGAATCAAGAATGTAAATTAAGATAAAATGATTCTTTTTCAATTTCATGCTGAAGTAGCTCAAGTTAGCAAACGTAATTTATCCTAACAAGAAAAATTTATCACTGTACAGCTCACTCAGTTGCCTCTTGTAGTGAGTCGCTGTATGCATTTATGGAAGTGAAAGGATAAAAGGATTGATAAATGTGGCAAGGGAACGGTCCCTTTAACTACTTCAAGGCAAGCACAATTAAATGACTCTTACCAAACAAGGAAATGTGAAGATCATTGCATCATCTATGCAATAATCCCCATCTCTGACCGAATGTGGTTTATTTTGCACTATGACTGATTTATTTATTCTGAAATAAGTCTTTCCTTTGGAAAAAGAAACAGTTGCTTGATTTTTACACACTTATTTTAGTTACTAGATGAAACTGGAGCTTTTGCTCACTCTTGAATCTAACTAATGAAAACAAAGCGTGAGTATATAAATAAGGCAGTTCAAAGTTATTACTTATCTTTTATGTTCTGCAGAAGCTTCCTCATACATTTTGGTGGTGCAAGTCCAGTTCCATAGGCCTTTGATGCCGCATGGTAAAAATGAGAACAGTCTGCCTTACTGTGGTGAAAAGAAGGTTTCAATTTTTTTTTCTCTTGCATAGAAATCACTAAATTCTGAAATTCTAAATTCTAATTTCAATTCTGGCATGACTTGATGAGGCCCTATCGTTGCTGGTGTAAGTTATTCACATAACACATCCAAACGTCATTTTTATTTTAGAACTAAGACACCAAACAATTCTGTTGTTATTTATATTGTCAAAATGCCTGAGTCATAGGCCTGAAATCTATTGTGCTGGTACTGTGCAAACACTGCACAAATTGGCAATCTCTGCCCCTCAGAGGTTACCAGGCAAGGACAAGACAAGTGAAATACATGAATGCATGCAGAACAGACAGAGGGGAAATTACAATGAGACAATGAAGTAACATCGTCAGCATGACAGTCAGTGATCTTTGTAGACCATCCCAACCATTGTCTATATCTAAATATGTCTCTGAAGGAGAAAAATGAAGTCATTATTGATGTACTCAATCAACCCACTGGAACCAGGTTACTATGAAAAAATAGAAAAATGGGAAACTTCTACTGAGCTGTTTGAAGAAAAGAGCTCAAAAAAGTTGATGGATAATTAAGTGCATAAACCAAGGTAAGATTAGCTACAATTTGTTTTAAGCAGCCTAACAAACCGGAAATACATTGTTAAGGCCCAAAGAGAATGAAATAAGATTAATTTACTACTCACATTTGAGAAATGAGAAACATCATCTGCTAAATCCTTCTCTTATATTTAAATCCAGCAACATATTCTGTATTAGTTATCAGAAGTTTAAAATCTTATGAAGTCTCTAATTACAACAGCTTTGCATTTTTACCTGTGTCATTCGAACAAATTAGACAAGACTTTTTCTGGTATATAGTTTACCAGGTATTACATCAGTTTAGTTCAATATGTGAATGCTGTTCTGTACAAATTCACTGGATTAATCCAATCTAAGCTAAACTGGTTAATATCTAACTGAAAAATTTTTAATTAGAAGGCAGGAGGAATTTTGACGTTTTTCTATTTTGTTTTGGTAAGGATAGGTGACTCCTCAGAAGGAACTCAGAAAGTTCATAAATACGAATGTATAGCCAGAGAATAAGGGAGTCAAAGGTCCATCACTCTTCCCCTTGGACAAGGAGGAGGGCTCAGACATGCTCTCGATTCTTGCTTGGCCAATACAGCAAGAGCTCTCCCACATCACTGCCCTTAACACTGAGTTTGCTCTCCTGTTTCAATACCATTTCATGGATCAACACAGACATACTTTTGGAGGTTACTGTTACTCCTTGCCATTATAATCTCATTATTTTTGTTGTCCCTAAACCCGAGGCTACTTCTGTTACAGAAACATGAATGTCTGAACACCGTGGATCAGTTCACTAGCTATGTACTAAGACACCAGCCTGCAGATGGACTTCAATGAACAATCTTCAGTCTCTTGCATTTTTGCGTTTATACACCATGGTTAGGAGTAAAATTGCCCTTCAGCCTCTTAGCAGTTGTCAAAATTAACAAAGGACAGAGTTATTAATTGAGTACAGTCATGTGTAGATGCCTAAATTAGGGCCTCATCAGATTTTACACTGCACATGTATGACATAAAAAGATCAGGCAAACACACAGTGGGAAAGAGCAAAAGGCAAGGACAAGCAAAGTGTTCCCAGTTACTACAAATGCGAGAGTTTCAGTCCACCCTTTTGGAAGCCAGGAAAACACTGTAGACAACAGGAACCAAAAAGAGATGACCATGAATACACAGGACACAAATACATAGGATAGATGTGCAGCCTGAAACTAGTGGTGAGAAGCAGACAGAAGGACTAATGCAGCCATGAGGGAAAAGAAGAAATCAGATTTAGGACAGTAATGCCAATTTTCAGAGATCTTCACCAGTTTCCACAAAGATTCCAGGCCTCCTACCAGATCCTTGACTTAAATACTCAGCAGGGATGAAGGATTTTCCTTACAGACCAGGAAAAAAAAAAAAAAGAGTGAAAACATTTAAAAGAGATTTATTTCCTTTGTTATTCTTGTACAGATCTGAGATAAACTCTTTATGTTTTAGAAATGGTAGCAACTACCAACATGGTAGAAACTTTTAGGGTATAACTATTTTATACCATTTTTACCAGGTCAGTGTTTGAAATCACACCGATGCGTTGCTCAGTAGTGAGGATTTTGAATGTTTTTCCCATTCAGAATCCAAAAATGACAGCATCCCAAGTATTTCTGCTTAAAGTATTTACTTTTTTACTGTTTGGGATCACAGCAGCTGGTGTTGGTACTTCCTAAATGCAGTGCAACGCCAGTCAAATGGAGAGATACATTGCAGAAAACTACAGAATACTGAGTAACAAAACCATCTTTTATCAGAGCTTCTAAACTGTGTCTCACTTTTTATTTAACAACGATAAAAGATGGCCTAGAGGTAACCTGATTATTGGGCAGAATGGATCTTGGGGAGACCAGGATTCAAGTCCCTCTTAGCTGTTCACATTCAGATATAAACTGAGTGATTATCTGCATAAAATGTGGATTACAGACTAAAAGTATAAAGTTGTGTTGAGGTATTTCTTTGAGAGCAGTTCTGTTTATGCTATAGCTTCTCAGTTTGCATTTCATAAAATGACCTTTCATCTTTCACCTTCTGCTAGGTGAACTCTCTCACCAGCCTAGGCAGCTTATCGCTGCTGTCAGGAAAGGTGTTAGCAAACAGTGTGCATACCCTACGTGCATGCAGTTGCAAACAAACGAGCAAATCTTATACTGTTCATTGCCAACTTGGAGCCATATCTAAATACCATCAGGCTAGTACCCACATTTTTTTTTTAAAAAGACCCTTCTTTCCAAAGCAGAGAATGTCTTCTGTGCTCATTTTAAGATGTGTATGGAACTGTACAGACAACAACCATATTTTTTTCCATAATTTTGTTTTCCATGAGCTTTTCCATGACAAAATAGAGAAAATTACAAAGCTGAAACAAACAGCCACGCAGACCAGAGACTTCTAAAATACTTGGTCCAGATGCCTGTCTCAAATTTATCAGTGGTTATAGTGATGTAATACAACTAAAGTACATGTGATTTTAGGCCCAAAATATCTTAAGTGGAGCTTCAAAAATACTAGCAAATGGTACCAGAAGCTGCTGTGAAACCGGCATGATAAAAATCATTACCAATTTCACCTTGAAGGGCAAAATCTATACCAAAGAGAAGAGTAGTGTGGATCTGCTAGGATAAGTTTTGAAAGACTTTGGAAACATGGGAATAGGTCCTCCAAATAATGTCCAGTTGGAAGAACAGGTAATCCTCTTTGGAAGTGAACTGACTAGCTAGAAACAAAGTAAGAGACCAAGGCCAAAGCTAAGGGAGGAAGGTATCTGAAGGAAAACTGTTCAATAGTAAATGTAAACTTTATGGTTTACATTTAATGTTTCGCAACGTATAGTTTACCAAAGGAAAGAGAAATATAAAACTAGATCATAGACTGTCCTCCAAAACCAGGAGGGTTAGGATGCAAGGGTTTGGCCACAATGAATGTACAGGGCAAAGAACTATCGGGGAAAATGGTCAAAGAAATATAAAGTTATCTAAGAAACTTCTCCTTTGCAAGAAGCTAAAAAACACATGCAAAGACATGCAAAATGAACAGGACAGCACAAAAGAGAAGGAGCTCTCCTGAAGTGACTACCAAAATTTTCACTGATCATTATTAGGAAAGATAAGTGTCACTGCTACAAAGAAAGAAGAAATATGAAGAAAGATATAAATGAGATCATGACAGAAGGTGGACCTAAATGGTTATAACACAAATTAAGAGGTGATTATGAAAAAACCATGGGGGGAGATGGGAAATTGTAAGTAAGACTGAAAATGCATGGTTAGAGTGCCAGCATAACTGTGTGAGTTGATTACCGGCAACAGCCCATCTCACCACCCCAAATTCTTAGCAAAAGGTACAGGATGTAACAACCCATCTAATGGTTGCATTCAATTGGAACAGCAGGTGAAATCTAAGGCATGACTTCCACACTGCTTTCTGTCCACATGTATAACCAACACCTCTGATAACCCGCACCCTGTTAAAAGCACCAGCACCAAAACGTTCTGATAACCGCCACAAGGAGGGGGAAGCAGAAGCAGACGGGCTGTTGGAAGAAAGCAGGACCCATGGGCATGTAACCCAGACTGCTGCTGGGCTGGAAGTGTTTTTGCTTTTCTCTGTTTCATGAATAAAATACAGGTTATGTGAGTGCATAGACATTACTGCTTCACACAGTGACTGAAAATGAAGTGCTTTTGTTTTCAGGAAATCTTAAGTTATAAACTGGTAGGGTTGCTGGCTATGCACACACATTACTGTTATTTTGATATTTGCAATTTCAATTAATATACAAATCAGAGGTTCATTAATTATAACATTCACTAAGAATTTCTGGTTGTCTGATGAATCCCAGTTAACACTGGTTCAGTTATTTATGTTTTAAAGCTAGCTGATGTAAAAAACCTGCTCGTCTACCACTAATACATAAGCCATTAGCGAAGATTTCCCAGATAGTTTAAGAAAGCAAATTCCAGCCTACAGAGTGTTTGTGAATTGGTTTCTCAGGTAATTTATTAGACATTTGCGTTTTGTGACTGGTCATTTAAATCATGTAATATTGCCTTCGCTCCCTGGTTGAAAGATTGAGGGACTAAAACTTCTTAGCTTAAATAAGAAGCAAGAAAGGAGAAACACCATATGTTTCAATAAAGATGAAACAGCTTATGCTGTGTGGGCATAAGTAATTCTGTCAAAATGGAAACAGTTACCTACTCTGAAATAAAAACACAGCATCGCAATAATAATTGATTTCATTAATTAGAAATGGGAAAAGAATGAAATAATGTTCAGGATTCAAACAAATTTTTGTTGTGAACTCCAGTAAGAAGACTTTCAGCTACAGAAACCAGCATTAATGCATATACACTCCTACTTGATCAAGTTGTGTATACTTTTTAGTATTGATTTTAAAAAGAGTACCTATCTCACATAATTTACAGGCTGAATACCCGGTGAGCAAGGTATGCAATTTGCTCCCTGATTCTCCGAACCCAGTTTCTAAAACCTGCCAGTCATCACTTAACCAACTAAAATGGACAGCTGAGTTAGAAAAGTGATTTTTCACATAGAACCTAATGGCATCTGAACAAATATGAATAATATCTGAAATACCATTTTAGCAGTTAGTAGGGCTTGAAAATGTCTCTGAAATTTATTTGCTCCTGGCTGGCTTTTGATGTTACATCCTGTAGACTCCGAGCAGAAGCAGTATGCTATTGCCTTGTCTTGAAGTGACTTGTAAGGAAGATTATAACCCTTTCTTTGGTAGCCAGCAGAGGGCTATTCCCTAAAAAGACCATTTTCCTGGTAAAATTGTGCAACCGGGCTTGTCATTGCATAGTTGAGATAGAGATGAGATGGGGACAAAGCCACAGGAGCTCTCAATGTGTTCCCTTCCCTTCAGTAGTACACGCAAGAAGGACAGGTGCTCTAATGAAGCAATTTCCTCCCTTGAGCTGCTAGTCATGTGCCTTGCTACCTCGACTAGCCTTATGTAATGCTATTTGAAAAATCACCCGAAAGTCCTGTATTCCTGGTAACAAGAAAACCTTGAAAAAAATACAGAAGTGACCAGAATTCTCCTTGAAGAACACAATGTTTCAGAGATAAGAAATTGTTTGAATTCTTCAGGTAGGAGAAAAAAGCCCGAACATCTGTGAGGACTAACACTATGCATGCAATGAAGTATTAACTATAGTTATGTGGTTTGGGTTTTTTGGAAGATATACCACCCTTTTTTAACATATTAATCTGCATCTTCCACTATTAATCAGCTATCCTGGTTTTATGCATATTAAACAAAGTACATCTTAACATGGTATGCGCATTTCAAATGATGACATGTCTGAACTCAACGTAGAGCTAATAAAAAACACTAGGTCTGTTAAAAGTAAACACAAAACCCATTCTCTTTCCTCAGCCTCAGACAGAAATTAATGAAGTCATCAGGGTGCTGGAGCAGTCAGCAAACGCAAATGCTACCTTAAGGATTGCAAACTTCAAATAGAAAGGGGTGGAAATAGGAGCTACTCAATCACTGGCTAACTGGGACACTGTAGGTGTGAGATTTAGAAACACTATTAATAGGTAACTGTTAGAGGACTGGGAATTTTTTTTCATTCTTTCCATTTCCAGGGAAAAAAAAAGTCCCTCCAAGAGTCAGTGATGTGCAGTTCTGCAATAAAGCATACATAAACATCCCAGGTGGGTTTTTTATTTAGAAACGAGATACAGAGTTCACCAGATACATAGTGTGTTTCCTTAAATTTGCAGAGAAGATTATTGTAATTCTTTCAGGATATTAAAAGAACATACTACTACTTTAAAATTAAACAAACAAACAAACAAACAAACATATCCTTATATAGACAACAGGGATAAGCAGCAGGAACAACCAGCAGGGACAACAGGCCACATCTTCTAACTCTCTTGACACTGGAGGACTCTTCGTTGTTATATCACTGTTAAACTAATACCATTTAAAAGCATTTATGATCATAAAACAAAGTCAGCGATCAATTCAAATCAAATTTTTGAACACGGGAGACATACCCATCTACCTGCTGAATAGATGAACAGAAATACAACATTTTCTAGAGATCAATGAAGTTGGGTTTCATTGTATCAGTTCAAAAAAAAGATAAGATATCCCAGCAATTTTGAAGGCAAGGATTTCTCTAAGAATCCACGATGGAGGAAGAAATACTTCTCTCTTAAAAAGTTTTTTTTTTTTCCATTTGCACAAGCCCAGGACATCCCTCCATTCTGTTTGAAAGATGGAGGAGGGCATAACAATAAAGGCATAAATTGCATTTCCCACACTGCAGAGAAGAAGGAATATATTTTTTTCTGTACAGTTCGGAAAGTGTTATATTCTCTACTAGCAGATTTCACCACTAGAGAAAAAGGGAAATTGTTTTCCAGTTTTCAGTGCCAGGTTAGGCAAGAAGAGGTGTGTTTTTACTGCCACCTGCATTGAAGAAAACACTCCCATAAGCAAGGAAAAAAGACTGAACCATTAGAACTCAGCCAGATTTTCAGGAAGGCAAGTTAACAGGGCTCCTTAAAACAGAAAAACTGAAAAAAAAGTAAATGCAAAAGCAAATCTGCAAGGTGAAGTACAGAGATAGAGGTCCTGACGTCTCTGATAGCACAGCAAGCACAGCCTTGTCTGTAGTCCCTCAACTGCTATGAAAGGAAGAGAACGGGCCAAAGAGTTGATTGAATCTGACAGGAAGGAAATACGATCTGCGTCATCCATGTTACTGACAAAAAGTAGTCCCCTAACTAAACTATTAAATGTAGTTATGTAGTTTTCTTCTGTGTACTCAGAGCAAACTAATGGTGAAGTGACGATCCTTCCGAAGAAGAACAAGTGGAAAACATATAACAACATGGCATTTAGCATAGCGGTTGTTATAAAAACTGAGGCAGTCCTGGTAATCTTGACTAACAATAAATAAGATTTCAGAGATTTACATCACTGTTTTGACTTAACCCAGAAAAATAATCGGTGGTGTAAAGAACATTACTGTAACGGAGATGACACTACAGCCACTGAATATTATTCAGTTATACGGTAGGGTATTGGCAGTTGGTTTTTTTCTATTATTTACTAAAACCTCTTCAGATGCACAACATTCTTGGCTCTTCAGGAAACAAACTGTCTTGTCATGGTACTGCTACAATACCTTGCACAATGGGGACCAAGAACTTGAATAAGATTTTAAGGCCCTGTAATAGAAATAGTTACAATAGCACATCACATCCAAACAATTTTTTAAAGTACTGCTGGTAGCTACATCTGAGAAAGACTGCAATATCCTACTTATGTTGTACACTAACCTTCAAAGTCTTTGTATCACAGAACATGCTTTCCTGGTTTTTCTTTTTTTTTTTTTTTTAAATGCACATGGTCCTGAACATGTAAATCTGTCCGTAAATATTTAAGATACTGATCTCTCATATCTCTCCCTAAGAATTAAGTTCAAATCAGGTAGAATGAATCCTACTACATATAAAATTAGAAACATGTTAATTTTTAGTAGCTAATTTAAAGCAACAAATGCATGTAGTTTTAAAAATATTAACTTTTTTAAAAAAATAAATGGTTCTCTTTGAGGTTGTAGCTAAATTCTTAGATACTCTAAGAATCACAAAGAGCAGGATTATCAATCTTGTCATAGATGCCTGCTAAAATATATCCTAACCTCTTTTATTAACAATCCTGTCACAAAACTGTGGTTAGAAGCACTACAGGGGCTTACATCTAGAGATGAACAGAGGTTGATAAAAAGCACAACCAGATACCTAACAAACTAGTTTCTGTGTTTTGTTGTGTTGGCTTTTTTCATGTGTTGTTTTTTCGAAAAAAAAACCCAACAAAAAACCCCCCAACATTTTCTTACCTTACTAAGATTTAAACCAGAAAAGTTAGTTTTCCAGGTGTGAACTGCTTGAAAAATCCAAAGGAAATTAAAAAAAAAAAAAAAAAAAAAGGGTAAAATATTGAGGTATCTCTCAAGATGGATGTAAAGCACATAATATGGAATTTTCTGTCCAAAAACCTGCAATCATAACCCCCTCACACTATGATGGTGACCACAATGCTCACTGTATTTCATTTCAAAATTCACTGTTAGCTTGTGCTTTCTGGTCTTTATTCATGCTTAAATCCCCTAATATCAGCAGAAGAGCTAACTCTACCGTAAAGTATATTTCAAAGTCAAATAAAGTACCTCTTTGAAAGAACTGTAAGTGAAAAGTCAATAGTTTTCTTAAATCACATTGTTTAGTATATTAGAGGAAATTATGTTATACTGTGTCATTTTTAATAGCATCTCATAATAATATTTCTATTCTTAATATTGTTCAAAAAGTGCATTTGACTAAATTAGGCCAAAAATTTGCTTTCAAATGCACTTTTATTCTTGTAGTTGACTAGATTTAATTAGAAAAATGTTAAAAATCGATCACTTATTTTTTGTAAAATGAAAGGTATCAATTTCAAATCAGTATTTTATAACCTAAATTCTCTAATGCTTCTAGTTACACCTGTTACAATGTTGCTGAAAAATTGTGTATAATTTTAATAATAATCAGCATTTTTTATTTACAACATAAAATGTTTTTTATCCATTTTTGTATATTAATGGGACTTTCTGTAATCCAAACTATGTTCTAGTAGGCACAAAAGACCATTTTCTGTGATGAGTACTGGTTAATGATATCAGCCTTAATACTTTGCCAAGTGCAATTTGCAACTCCATTTCTTAAGAAAAATAATACTCAAATACATAGACACTCCGAGTTGTTTTTACATTAAATCAGTTTTATTTCCAAAAAGTACAAATGGAACTATGTTTTACTGTTATGACTTTGAAAGAAATATACTTTTAGGTCCCCTTATCTTTGCAATGATTGCTACCCCATCACGCAGCAATTGTTTTAAAGATGTATCAAGAAAAGTATGGGCAATTTCTGGCTAGCTATTTAAACTGCAGGCTTTACATCCAAGACATTACTGCTGATCGATTTACCTTTTGATTAAAATTCAAAAAACGTGTGGGAACAATATTTTAAAATCCAGACTTTTGAAATACCATTGAACTAATGAGGCGGATCAAGGGACCACTGCTATATTCCTAATGCTTTCTGTTTCTTGATCCTCTTCAATAAGGTTTCAAGAGCGGATTTTTGAAAAAGAGTTCTGTATTTTTTGTTCCCTCATAATCAAATAGGAAATCAATGAACAGTCGTGCCCTGGACCGCTCTAATTTGGATAGCTGGTCTGAAATGATGCTGTTTTCTTTACATACGAAGCAAAAAAACCACCCAAAATAAAGGATGCTGTTGATTCAAGAGGAGATGAACATCTACCCTGCTCGTTTTATAGTGACCTAAACATCCTGACCTGTATTTGCCCTGATTTTTTACTTCACTGAGTGTCTTGGTTTGGAAGATGATGCAAGAGAAGCCTCTGAATTTCCACTTCCGTCATGCCACTGATAGTGACTTTTGCACCGGGCTATTAGCAACCATCACTACTTATTATTGCTTGACCCTGCCAAATGCTGAGGCTTCTTTGGAGAATAATGGTGAAGAAGAATATTTAGGGATCATGATTAATGGCATCACAATAAAATATTTAAACATGAATGACTAATTACATCAACGAGGCTCTCAGGCACCTTTTAAAAATAGTTCAGCCTCAGTTACTGAAGACATTAGACATCTTGACAAAGTTTTTAACAATACTTTCTATGCAAAAAATCAATTTTCAACTGTAATTCAAGGAGGATATTGCATATAAAATCATTGCCAGTAACGGGACTAAACAAAGAGGAACCAGTAGGTCAAACACGATCTTACTGTCATAGAAATAAGAAAGATTACTCATTTTAAAAACGCAAACTTGTTTGAATATTGCTGTATCTCTTAGAATGAAAAATAAAGAGCTGATCGATACTTTTCCTCCTTATGCTAGCTCACATTTGTGGTTAGATTAAGGCATGTTTGTGTCTGATCGTAAGCTTTAGAACTTTTTTAACAAGAGACCTCCAGCAAGAGAACTACATAAGATCAAAGCATTCATACAGCTACTTAAAATGGGTTGTGTGAGTAAACAAGCACAAGTTAAGATTTTGAGGTTCACTTTGCCTTGTAGCTAGAATGGACAAGAATGGAACCCTAAGGACCACTTACCTATTAGGCAACAGCTGAGCAGCAGAAAAGCATTTGGTGAATCACAGAACCTGCTGGGCTACCCGTCGGGCTAACCTCCCTCATGTATATGTTACGCTTCTCCCTTGATGGACAGATGATGCTTACTCATAAGGTTTTATGGATCCATTATAAAATCCCAACGCAGGTATCAAATAGAACACTTGTATCACACTGCTCATTAGTACCACAGAGGAAACAATTCAAGTGGCCGCCACTCATTTGCCATACTATTACCAAAGTCTCATAAAAATCAATGGATCCATAATGGTGAAAGGGAGAATAGAAAGAGCCTAAAGGTATTAAAGGCAAAGAAGCTAAAAAGATATCCTTTCCTTGGTCTTTTCATTGAGCCAATATACCATTTCCAATGGTTTTAATGAGGGCTTATTCACAGACAGCCTTTAACCCAAGCCATTTTCCCAAATCAAGCTGAATAAATCTGTTACCAGTGCACTGAAGACTAGCTGTCTGCAGTGCTCATGAAGGGTGTTGGAGGCACCCTGTTTTGCACAAATATTTCCCTGAATCAAGTATGATTTAACAAGCTGTGAATAAGCTGTTAGCACAATTATTCTGGAACGTGGATTCCAAGAGGGAAAAGCATGACAACCCCCATGATGATCACTGTTGGTTACAGTAAGAAATATACACTTGGCAGTCTGCCACAAATCCGTAATTGTTTATGTGAACATCTTTGATTTATAGAAAACAAGAGAGCTATCTTAGTCTAGTTTAATACCAGTTGTTACTGAGGCTCTTCTGCTAGTAGTGAGAACGCAGGGTGAAATTTGGGCTTCACTGAAGCCTACGGCAAAAATCTAACTCAAGTGAGGAGCTTGTGTATTTTGTGTACAATCATCTCGTTTTTGTTGGCCTTTTTTTTTTTTTTTCCCCTGGGATGAATTATTCGGATTGGTTATGACAACTTCTTAATTAATTTTCTAGTACTTTGTATACCTCTCTCTCCCTCACTTACCTGCTCTATTTGCAATTTTGTTAGCTGTAAGAATCCAAACTCTGCATGCATGCATGCATCTGGAGCTGCGTAAAGTTACATGGAGTTTGATAAATTTCTGAAATTTTAAAAGGAGAAGACTGAATTCTATAACCAAGAAAATTACTTTCAGTCCTTGAGTTCTATATTCATACAGCATATGAAGTATACAGAATTGTATATGCTTTAAATAGCATTTATAAAATTTGTCAAGCTATTAGTTCATACAATATTTAGATCTTTTATTTTAGTATCTTCTTGAAATATAAAACAGCTAAAACATTTCTGTGAAGATATTATGTGAAATTAAATACTTAATTTCACATATCTTCAGAACATTTCAATATTTAATAACTATTCAGTTGGAAGGATCTCCTTGTGTCAGTAATGACAATGTAATAACCAGATCGAAGACCCCCACATGTAAACTGAGAAGACATAATCATCCATACACAGCATATATTTTCTGTAATAATTTAGTCTATTTTGAAGTACATATTAAAATTAGTTAAGATTTGTAAGAGTCCTCCTCCACTTCCCAAAGTTTTTTAGAGTTACAGTGTAACATAGCATACTAAAAATAATTCCTATGGCAGCCTCAATCCCTTCTTCCTGTGAACTTGGTTGTAAACCAAGTGAAACAACTGTAAACTGAGATTAAACTATATTCTGTGTATCTCACAATCATAAAGTCTTATGATTTCTTTAGCTACGTTATACAGCTTTAAAGAGGCAGAAATAAAATAGTCTTAATATGAAACTCCTTGCTCCTGTGTGTACATCAGACTTACAATATAATGGGACAGTAGGTTTCTTAATACATTGCATTTGTCTTAAGCAGCTGAGTAGAACCTTCTTATAATCATCTGGTTCGTGATCTTTAATTAATAAGTGCCACTTCATACATTTTATCCTTTATATTCAAGGCTATTAGCAATATCACATGATTTATCTGGCCAATGACAAATATTTAACATAAATGAAGAAAAAAAACCCCCTGAAATTCTCAAAGAATTACTCTCATTTAGGCTAACAAATTTAAATCTGACATACACAGACATTTAACACTCAAAAGTAGAAAACATAAATTTGAAGAAATTAATCTGTTTGTGGCTATCTCACAGAGACATACATTTAAAATAGCTATTTTAAGCAGCTAAATTATTTGTTTTTTCAACTTTATAAAAAAAGACCTATAGAATATTCCTTTAAATACCTAATAAAGCATTAAGAAGTAAAATATGTGTAGTTAAATAGAAAAATATAACAAGTTACGCAATTCAGAATGGTAGTCAAGTGCTACAAGGCTACCCTCGCCACATAAAATTGTTTTTATTGTACTAATATATTTAGGATACTAATGAAACGTAACATGCTCTAAGTCTGCCTTTGTCACAGGACATTTCCAACAGATTCATAATAGGAGCGCTTTTTACTTAGGATTTTTATTCTGCTTCTTTGGATTTACTTTGAGAAGATTGCCATGGGGTCAGTATCATAGGCATTCGCTGTCACTGCCTTCATACAAACTGCCAAGACTTACAGCACGCTTAGTAAACAGGATGCTCAGCTTAATGTTTCTAGTCACTGCTTGGGAAGTGCCGTAAACCAGCAGCTTGAATAAAGCCGATGCTGTACTTCTGTACAAGTCACAAAAATATTAAAAGATTATGCACACAGACTTCTGAGACTGAGAAGGGAGGGAAAACTATGAAGTAAAACTTGTCTTCTTTATTTCTCTGGAAGACTATGATTGAGATATGACAGGATTTTAATTTGGGGATTTTAACAAGTCTGCTTTTCAAAGACTCTTGAAGGCATTCATTCAGAGATTTATCATGATGCTTGGGTAACATTCAGTAGAAATACCATTCACTGAAACTATTATAGTCTGGGATAAATATATATGTATTCTTGTGTACAAATACACATTTGATGAAGTTTCTTGTAATGATTTTTTTCTCAGAAAAGCTTATTTAATTTAGGTTTGCTGTGATACACTCATGGAATATGAACACACATAGCATTGACGTTCAAGATTTAAGCCCTAGGTGTGTTAATCAAATTCACATAAGCACAGTATGTATAAGTCAGGAATAAGACCTGGACTTGGACAAAGAAAAAACATGTCCGTGTATCGCAGGATGACATGCTGATTTAGTTTTTCTCTCAACCAGAGGCAGACTAATGTACAAACTAAGCTGACTTCCAAAATCTAATCCCAGCTTTGCCCTAAATTGCTTTTGTGAATCAAATCTTATGCAAAAGGTTTATGTAATTTCATTGAATAAAACTTCTTTATAAATCAAAGCAAAATAAAAGCAAAACAAACTTATTTCCAGTCTTGCCTATGAATGAGCCACATGACACCATACCTAGCTATGGGAGTTTCTGTTTCATTTTTGAATTACCATTGCCCCCCCAAAAAGTTATTATTCTTTTATGTAGGTTACATAAAGGGGAATGTGAAACAGATGATTGCAAAGTATGGATCGTGTCTCAATGACAAAGGAAAAAAAAAACCAAAACCAAAACCAAACCAGTGTTACTCTTAAGACAGTTAAGACAGGGTTCAGTTTTCCTTAGCAAAATTTTGACAAAATGTACTCAGTCTTTCGGTAAGAACACAGGCTGTAGTTACCTGGGATCCTGTATTGCAGTCATGCTTAAGTGATGAGAATCACTTTGCCTGTTTTGCCTGGATATAACAACTCAGCAAGGAATCATCGTTGTCTTGCTTTAACTAAAAAAACCCAATACCATCAAGCTCTGTCATCTTTTTGCAAATGCATGTAGGACACCATGGTCAAATTTAGGCGCCTAAACCTAAGACACCCAAATAAGAGGCTATTAAAAAGTGCTGAGGAGATACAAAGCCCTCTAAAATCAATGGTCTGTATTCATCCCTGAAAACAATTGATTCACATCACCCAAGCAGCAAAAATGAAGCATAAATCTTTCCTACCGAAACAGCCACAGACAAAATGAAGCCCCTGAAAACACATATCTGGATGTCAGGAAGAGAAGGTTGATCAGATACCAATTTATCTGATCAACAATCAAGAAGGTGTGGGACCATGCAGATGAACACAGCACTACACAAATTTGCTGCTGACTTGGTGTAAACGACTTTTTCTGTTTGCCTCTTTCTCTTCGACAGCATTGTTTCCTTAGATCACAATGCAATGATTAATATTTGTTTTGCAATGCGTAAGAGAATATATGTTCTTGCTGTAGTAACTAGACTGTACTGAACTTTTTTTAGGGGATAATACACAGCTATTAAAAAATCCTCCAATTCTGCTAATGAGCAGAAATGTTCATTTTACTTTGAAAGGAAATCTGTAATGCAAAATGTTCCAGTACTCGTATTGAGTGAGAATGGCACTAAAGGAGACTGTGAAATATGTCAATCTTACTTCTTTTTTCCTTTTAGACATAATATTAAAAAAAAAAAAGTATGAAGTCATACTTGTAAGGATTCTAAGATAACTTCAATCTAAAAATAAAGTGGGTGCTGTTCTCAGGCAGAGGTATTTTTTCTAAAATTGGGCAACATGCTTATTTTTAACTTTGTCACTGGCTTCTTGAGTCACTGACATTTGTGAGTGAAAAACATTGGTAAAACAATAATCAGTGCTTACGATACAATAGCATGTTTATGAAAATTTGGGAATATTTATCCATTTAAAAATTACTAGCTTAGAGGATGATAAAATTAGAACATTAATTATTTAAATTGAAAATAAAAACCAAACCCCAAAAACAAACAGAAAAAGGTATTAGCTCTGCTTGGGCTTTTTTGGGTTTGGGGGGGTTTTTTAAGTTATATTATTAGATTTTCTTTGTTTCGTGGTCTTCAGTGTACTTCAGTTACACCAGACTGGATCTCCCTGCCTGAAGTTACATAAAACGTGTTATAGAACAGCTGGGACAGGAACAAAAAACTACTTGGATCTCATTAATGCCCCAACAAGCTTTTAAGAAAGCTTCACACTCATCAGTGACCTAGGATGTTATCCTCAGAAGTACTGAACACTTCATCTTCCAGGAACCTTGGATTTTGAGAGTTTTCAGTATTTTGGAAGAGAAATTTTACTTTTATTTCTCTACCTTATATAAGATTACTTCAGCTTCCTATTCTACCCCACACAATACTGTCAAGAGGCTCTACATCCAAAATTTGAGAAAATAAGTCTCAACCACTTATTTACTTTAGTTACATGCCAAAGCATCACCAATGTTTACATTATTGCCTTTCTATGTATACTCCATTATAATTCTGTAAACCTCCATGCATGGAAGACATACAGCTACTAAGTGAATGAAGGCGACGCACCTAAGTTTTCAGACCAATCTTCATTCTTTATAAAAAAATAATGAATATGTTTCCAGGATGTGGTATGATACAAGAACTTTGGCCTTAACTATTTAATGCCTTTGACATTAGAAGCTGTGTGCAGACTGTTCCTCTGACAGACGAAAGATAGGCTGGAGTACAAAACTAGTACAAGGCATTTCCATCAATCTAGTATCATTGCAGATGATGTCAGAGGGAAGTTTTCAGAATGACCGAAGCTAGAATACTGCATTTACGTAGTAACTACATTTGTAGTTGTTGCTTATTAGTTGTTCAGTACCACACTGTCAAATTTAGTCACTCACAGATTGGAAAAATGTTATAATTTTCAAGATAAACTCTAATTCTGTCTTCTGCAAGTTCATTTTCCTCCTGTTCCTGCTTATTCCTTTTTGTCTCTGTGTACTCTTTTGTCCTTCCTTCTGTACTGCCTTTCCTTTAGCAACTCTCAAAGTCAGTCCTTAGGGATTGTTTTTTTCTATCGTGTTCCACACAGGTTCTGATATTCTGCTATTTAAAAATGGTTAAAGCTAAAAAAATGCAACTGTAATTTCTCTTTGGTCTATCCTTTTCTTGTTGCAGCTACCAGAACGGTAATCACTTATTTAATGTTGGCAAAAATATTACACTTGGATTTCAGAATTGACCTAGTCTCCAATTTGTTCATCCTCACAAAACACAAAGCTAAACTCTAATTTTCATTCCCATCCCACCCTAGCTGTAACAGCTAGCCCTCTAGTTTTACTCCTAAAGATCACCATACATAAAAATGCATCAAAATAGCAATTTTCAGCAGACTGTTAGAGATAGAGTGTTTAACTAGGAATAGAAGTTCATAACATCTCTATTTCACTGCTATGATCTTGACATCTAATGTTTCATACATTCTGGGAAATACCATAAAATGAGATAAAAGTGAGGAACAGGCTTTATATAGCAATCAGAAACGCAGCGGAATTCCTGAACTGTTCATTCCCAGGTATCGTTTTCCATTTTTCCTTTTTGTATTTGTTATTACTCTTTTTTGCGCAAACTACTGAAAACAGAGCTATCAGTGAATTGCGGACTGGAAGCATAATACTGAGAATATTTTTTTTAAAATGCTGTTTGTGAAATTTCTTAAGGCTATAGATTCCTCTATATTTCATTATTCGCAATAACCTTTATTCCATTCTTTCCCTATAGGCCTTCCTATTCCCTTAAGTACCATCCCCTATCTTCTGTGCATTCCTCTTGTTCCTCCTGTAGATGCAGTAGACGATCCTGTCTCTACAGAGTTCTACCAGTCTCATCCAAAATTACTGTGATTTTGAAGACTTTTAAACAATAAAGAGTATTTTTGTCCGAGCCTTCAGCCCTGGTAACCATCATAATATCCATCCTGGAGTCCTCTTGTCTCCTTCATTTGCTTCTCTCAATTCAATAAAAACTAGCAGGACAATTCTTCTGAAATTCTCAATTGCCTACATGTGTAAACATGCTGCACAAGCACAGCCAGAAGCAAAAGGAAATTAAGAATACTATTTTAAATATCAAAATACCATTTCCTACCAATTTGCCATGCAAACCTTGCAGAACTTACCTGCATCAAAGCCTATGTGATGCAAGCAGTACAGCTCTTCATACCGAACCGGAGGACCACAATACATCTGCTTCTGTCAGAGACAGAAAAAAACCCACTCCTCATCTCACTTCACTTTTTAAAAGCATACACTCCTTGAGTCTCCCAATCCTCCCCATGCACGGGAAGAGCTGAGTGAGCACTTCCTCCTCCCCTCAGGACAATCGACCAGCTCCCAGTTTTATAATCCAGCTTTCCTAAATCCCCAATTAGAGACCCTACTTTGATGTGGGTTTCTCAAAGCCGGTTTATAACATATCTTTGTAATTTTGTCACTAATCTGCCTTCTCCACACCTACCCAAACCAATTGAACAAAAATACAAAATAAACCGTCTCTAGCAGGATCACCACATCGTTCAAGTATTTCATGAGGTTCTGGGCCAAACCACTCTGGAGACTGGTGTGTGGAAAAAAGACACATTTTCAAAATTGAACTTTATATAAATGTTCAAAGTCTTCACCACTATTGTTTTGGTTTTTTTTTTCCTAATGACTATGTAGCATATTACATAACTTGACTGAAAATACCTGCCCAGGCAGGTATATGCCCAAGCTTTGGTGTGCTCAAAGACAAAATGCAGCTGTAAGAATTTGTCCATTTGGCTCACAGAGCTCAAGGAGAGGCT
This sequence comes from Bucorvus abyssinicus, assembly GCA_009769605.1. NCBI lineage: Eukaryota > Metazoa > Chordata > Aves > Bucerotiformes > Bucorvidae > Bucorvus > Bucorvus abyssinicus. The sequence continues at coordinate 28,134,248 of CM020025.1, forward strand.
CTGAAATAGGCCTCATACATGGCTGCCTTAAAATAACAACTGCCTTTGCTTTAATCACACTGAAGCAAGTTTTCAAATCATTCCATTTTTGTTTTCTCTTTGTGTGTGTAAATGCCTTATTTTGCATACTGCATTTATTTTCTTATGTGTTGTGGTGCTCATACCCAGTGAAAAAAATACCAAAAAAAAATTACTGAAAGACAGTTTAGTGAAATACACACCTTCATACTCAGGGCATCAGAACTCTCTTTAAGGAGTATAAAGAAAAGAAAAAAAAAAAGGCAAAAAACTGTTTTCACAAGAACAATATTTATAAAACTCAATCCCAAAACACACATGGTCTGGTAAACCATATATCCTTTGTGCGCTTTAAAGCATCCTAGAGAGTTCAGAACATGCAATTGTTGAGAGAAGACATGCACAATACCAAAGTATTCTCATAGCTTCCTTTACCATGTAAAGCTGTTCCCAAATAGATCATTTTACTGATGTGCATTACAGCAAGCATCTTTCATTGGAAACACTTCAAACAAGGAAAATTCCACTAGAGAGAAGGCTACTGCCTAATACATTGCAGTGATATGACCTCTTGACCGCAAGTTTTTTGTATGTGTATCACAAAAGGCTCTTGACACCTGTCATTTTCAGAGATTAATAAAAACATTTTAAAAAACCCCCTATAATAGTATGTGAGCTGAAACAGGTGAAATGAGATGCAGTGTAGTGCAGTACAGCTACTTATTTTAACCCCTTTCCCCTTTTCTATCTGTTTTAATTTTGGCTCATTATTACAAATTCTTACAGATGGCAGAGCTATTGTATTAAAATTCACCTCTTTTTTGAGCAGCTTCAGAGCAGAAACACTACCTTAATTTTAATTTGATGAGAAACTCTTCTATAAATTTGATATGCACCGCTAGCCAAAACTGCCTTTTAATTGTTTTCTATGACTTCCACAAAGTGGGACAGCATAGGTACGGGAAGGCATCAATAATGGAAGGATCTCCCAGTATTTATGTCAGACAGTACAATACCTGTAAAATCAAAATATATAATAAACAAATTAACTACCAGTCCACAATTATTGAAACATGAAGGGTTTTCTGTGTTTGCTTTTTTAGTATTGTAAATAATTATTTCAGTCTAGGTCTCATATATTAAACAGGGACAAGATTTTTCCCACAGTATATAAAATACCAGAGTCTTTTGGTATGAATCAGCGTGTTAATAACATACATCTTTCTATACTATCATTTCAGTCAAATTTACCACCTCAGGTCTGTTGCTGCAGAGTGTTTTGTGTCTATGAATGATTCCAACTGAGCACCTGACAACTCCTCCAGATGGGAAGGAAGGAGGACAACCAACCCACACGGGTCTTCTCAGTCCCAAGAAGATTCTAGATCCAAATTGGTATGGGGTGTTCAAATTATGAGATCATACATCTGAGAAGCATTACTGTGTCATGGCTGCACACCATGAAGTTTTACACCGATTTGCACAGCTCCTGTGACAATGTTCCAGCTTCCACCACAGAGATATTAATCTCATGCAGGCAAAGAACCACAGCAATAAAGTGCACAGACCTGAGGAATGACAATTTAAAAAATAAACTTAATTCAATGTCACATATATACTGTGACTGTAAATACTTTTACAAATCTATCACACTAAATGTATTACGGCAAATGCATTATTAGCATGCTGTCTATTTCTTAATAAACTTAGTATATTTTTATCAGAAAAAGAAGATATCGCTGGGATGATGCAGGGAATACTGCAAGACTGCAATAATGTAAAAGCACTTCAGAAAACACAATCCAGGCCACACATCTTCCCTTTCCCTTTCCACTCCCCTACATCCTTCCCCTCTTTCTGCTCTGCTGCTTATTGCTCAAACCTGCTCCATCCTCTTAGCCCTGTCTAGCCTCTCCCATCTCGCAGTTGCCTCCCTCCGAGTCCTTCTGTATTTGCCCAGCTCTTCTGGCTCTTCTTCCCCTTTGGTCACCACTCACCAACCCACCACCCACCAAGTGCTGTCCCTCACCTTGTTTTAACTTCCCAGACTCCTTACAGCTGCTGAGGGCACAGACGAAAGGCGCAGCCACTCCACGGCCCTGCTCTGTAGCTAGGCGAGATGGCCTGGCAGGACATGCCAGGGCAACCTGCTGCACCTTGCCTTCCCCACACTCAGTACCTGGAGGAACTCCCACCACCAGGGACCTTTGCAGGAGCCATGTGTTCACCTCCTACAGCTTCAGGATGACCACTCTTTCTGCAAAAAAGGTATCACTTGAGATCTGCTGGCTCCGCAGCCAACCAAAGGAGTACAATACGCTCCATCTTCCCAGATGTGTGCAAGACCATGGAAGTCTACTTCCCTGCGATGGCTTGGGAGCAAGCCTAGAGGGAGCTGGCTCCTTGAGGCGTCCATGGCCTTCAGAAATATCTCCTTAAGAGCTGCCTTTAGAAATATTCGAAATCTCACTTTTCAGTGATTAACGATCCAGACACCAGATAAACCTCAGAATCGAAAACACTTGGATGCCAAAATAACAGAGCGAATATAAAGGGAGCTTTTCAATTCCACTATGAGGGAAACTGACCCACATTTCTGAAGGTGAGTTGAAGCAGCTCTCCAGACCAGTCTGATACCTGTGCAACCCACCCACTGCTTTTTTAAAAACCCTAAACAAATACTTTGTGTACGGCATGCACTGAAAAGTGTGGAGGGGAGAGTTGACTCTTGTTTATCATAATATAGTTGTGTCAGGTAAAGATGATGTACTTTTAAAGACTTTTGATATATTTATCAAAAGCAGCAGATGTGGGGAAGAAGCTCCAAGAGAGTTGTTCTGGTCCCCTGACTATGCATTTTATATTTTACTCTTATTTGGCCATTCAATAGGATGGATTGATTTAAAACAAATTGTTTAAATCACCAGTTTTAATGACAATTTAAACCAGCAAGCAGGAAACCTTGATTTAAACAGTTGATATTTAATCTTGCTTTGTATTTGCCTATGCAGAAGTTCTTTGTCACTGACTCATTCAACCATTAGGCTATGCTGCTACTCAATAAAACATGAGCTCTTAAGTTAAATTAGTTGGGTTTTCTTGCTGTTATGGAACGCACATTTAAATTCCTTACTTTTTTAATTAAGCTGGATATATTTCTTATTTAGAAAATAATTATTGCATTATTTTTTATCTTGCTACACTGCATTGAGATGGAAACTAGAATTAGATTAAAAATAGTATTTTAAAACTGTTTCGTATTTATTAGATTATTGAAGTACTAAAGTTTAGACATTCAATACACAAGGACTACTTTACTCTAGTAAGTGAGCTGGCCAACAGTTTCTGGTAACCAAAGGTGTATTTTCCAAGTGGCTAAGATACATACAGACACAGATAGAAACATCCTTCTATAGTTTCTAAAATGAGTTAGGTACTTGGCTGTCAGGGAAATATTCTGGAAACCGAAAACACGTTTGATTGCCCTATTAGTTACCAGTGGATCTTTCAGCCTTGAATTCGCATGTCCATTGAGGGACAACAGGAAGAGTTTCCGGTGCAGCAGAAACATATTTCTCCAATAAAAATCAGGTAAGTACTAGCACTCACTCTAATTAAAAATATTTTACTGATAGACACTTAAATGGATGACACAGCAACAATTTTACAAAGAATGACTAGACCCAGAAATTTAGCATGGCTTCATTTGAGTCTGACAGCAATTAAAAAACCAGGAGCCTTTGTTTCATTGAAATTTGAAGAGAACTCACTTATGTCACAGGTCTACTTTATCTATTTAAATACTTAGAATAGGCTGTAGCAGTTTTAGACCAATATTAGTATTTTCACACTTTAAATGCTACATTTAATCTGAGCTACGAAAAAGAAATCCATTCCAATGTAAATAATTTAAATTGGAGTATCAAAAGTTATATGTATTTTCCCTTAATACTACTTTGGATCCAACTCATCTTGAAGTCCAGATATCTAAAGGTTGAAATATGTCGGAAGTTTTATCTTTAAAGAATGCCGTGGCATTGAGGGGTTACGTTTTAACTTACCCTTCTGTGTTGTAACACAGAAAAATGTACATGATGCAATACTTTACAAACTTTACCAGCGAATTTACTTATTTACTGCTAAGTCTTGTAGCCCTTAAATAAACTATTTGTATAATTAAGGATGAAACAATAAGGGCAGAATATTGAAAGAAGTTAACTGTTCACTTGGAAATTCGGAGCATCAATGCTACGTGTTAAACATAACATTTGTCATAGGTATGAGCTTGTACTTTTATGACTGTTAAACAGGATCCTTAAATCATATATTTCAGAAATACACAGGCTTTTATTCCATGACTTCTGTTATGTTATTACCTTCGTGTCAGTTAAGCTCTTTAAGTATATGCTTATTTTTAGGAATGTGTTACACATTCTCTATTAAACACAGCAGATAAACATGTGCTTACGTCCTCTTCAATTAAGTAGGCTTGTTCCCTAAAGCACTTTCAGTGTAAATTTATTACGTTAAATTTATGTTTTTCTAGTTTCTACTCCTAAGCATCTCCTACTGTTTCTACTGTATGCACAGTCACACATGAGTTGTAATATTTAGTGCTAGCTGGCATTAGCTACCCAACTCTAATCCTAGACACTACTCGTCAAGTGCAAAACAAAACCATTTGATTTCTTTCTGTAAAATGTTACTTCATAGCCGGACTCCTAAAAAAAATGGACAATGCCATTTTTCAGATCTGAGAGCATTTTTCATACTTTCTCATGCAAGTACTTCATGTAATCTCTTATCATAGAGTTCAAATAACACACAAATTAAAATTCTGCATTCACTATACCTTTCTGGACTTGACAAAATTTGACTTTATTTTGCATTTATCGGAGTTCTACAACAAAAATCCACAGAATACACTTCCTAATCTATATTTTACATTGTTCATGTTGATTGACTTGGATTTTAAATGTAAGAGTTTAGTCTAGGCATTACGACTGAAGTTGAGCAAGTACAGTTTTGTTCTCAGCCTCATACACTCACTTGCTCTCTTTTGTTTCTCTGAGAGTAGTAAGGAAGGCACGCATGCTGGCACAGAATTTTTTTCAAAGAATTCAGAATGTGTAGTATCTGTACCATGCCAAAATTCCCAAGGTGTTTTCTCTTTGTGTGAAGAGCCCAGCAGCTGCAGTGGGCAAGGACAGGTGCCGCTGGTCAGAGATGACCAAAAGCGAAGGACAAGCATCAACAGGCATTGAGGCTGTGAACTGGGAAGGTAGGGCTGCAAAAGCAAGAGGGAAGGATGTGTGGGGGCTGCAAAGAGATGGGGAGATTCATTTGAGAGAGGTATGTCAAGTGATCTGGGAATGAGCCAAGAAATGAAATGGAGACAGCGTATCATCTGAGGGAAGTATTGCCCTGGATGCATCACAGGCCACAAAGGCTGCTCTCTTTAAAAGCGTGGATGTTCCTAAGTCAAGTTTCTTTTGTCTCAGGGGCTCTGGAGCTTCTTAACCACACCACAATTCATCTTCCTCCTCTGGTGCCTGCTTACTTGAGCCTCCAGTATAATTCACAGCTCCTTGTCCTCTCCAGTAAGCCATTGCTGCCTTCTCTTTTGCTTTTGAATTCAGGAACCCTATTCTTTCTCTGTAGATCAGTTACAGAAAATAATTTAAAATCTCTAATTTTCATGATGCATTTACTCACTAAAACATATTTAAGAAACATTAATATTGATTGCCATTGAAACCTATACAACATTTAAGAGAGACACCTTTCCTCTTAATTTTCATATTTACCAGGTATGCAGAGCACATCTTCCAGTAACTATCATGTCTGAGTGATATAATAGATTTTTAAGGACTTATACAAAGTAGAGGGCAATAATGCATCAGCTTACCCATTTCACAGGTTTTCTGTGTTAAGTCAATGCTTTAGAATATATTCTGTAGGACACATTTCATTTAATATTTCTGGGTTTGTTATGTCTTTGAAACTCAGAAAGACATCTGTGAGTATGGTAGCATGTTTCTAATTCATGTATAATCATAAAAAAATCTTTGAGAAACATGCAAGACTGCAAATGGAAAAAGGCTAATGTTAAAGACATTTCTAAAGTGACAAAAATATATTTTTCTGTATCTCATTACTGCATATGATATATCTAAATTCTACCGTCTTCACTGATGTTCTCACAAACAATGACACAACAATTGCCAAATGTTATGAATCCCAAAGGTAACTGTTTCATGAAGTGTTGCCTATTACTTGTGTAGACTGCTTGAATTTCCATTAAATCCATAAATGTTCTAATTTTATCAGGATTTCTGAGAAATACTTCAGACATGATTAAAAAAAATACTTCAACTTCATACAATTAATATTAATGATGCATTTACTGCACATCAATTACTCCAAGGATACAGATTAAGGAGATGATATTCATCTCCTCCGCTGGAGCTACGATCAACTTCTGAAGCACTGTCAGCCACTCCCCTGAAAGTCCAGTCTCTGAAGGAAGTAAAGAGGAGTAAATCTGGCATAGGATCTGCTCTACATTTCAAGCTGTGATGTCAATGTCCTAACATGACTAAGTCATGTCAAAACACGGAAAGTGAACATGTATGTATCCAGGATGCTAGACATGTTTTTATGTTACGAAAGGGCCTGGTAGAAAATACATTCCTACTTGGAAAGGATTTATGTTTCCTAAAGTGTTAGGTCCTTCACATCTGGAAGGATCTCGGAGATGTTCTGATTTAGGACAAATACACTCACATCTAAGATCTCTGCATTGCAACATTAAATAATTGCATTCAAACTACATTTCTCTTCACTGAAGTAACAGCTCGAGCATACTGGTGTTCCTACTCCTTTCACTATATAAAACAGGTAAGTAGCATCTTGTACAAAGCAGTGTTTCATAGGAACCCTCACACAGTTTTCATGTTACATACATCTTGCTTTCTGCAATTTTTTTTTTCCATTACTGTTCTAAAGCAGGACTAACTGTGATAAAGGGCTATTAGAAACAATCCCATTTGAAACCAGGACAATTTCCATAGCAGCTTCAGATCCACAAACACAAAAACATTGTTCACATTAGTGCTGTCCAGATCAGATGACAGATTCTATCATTAACTTTATTTACTTGTGAAGTCAAATCTTGAAGTCTGGGACTGGATGATTCCATATGGCTTGTTTCTATGATTTAAGAGAAAGAGAAGATAGGTTGGTTTTTGTCATTTCTCCTGAGGAAACTGATAGCAAAGCCTCAAAGACCATCACAAGACGAACTGTTTCTTCTTGCACAGAACATCCTGCAGAAGAATGAAGATGATGGCTGAAAAGATAAAATCACCTTCGACAAACAACTTTTAGGCTAAAAAACCCCAACAGTTTCTGAGGCTTGTAGGAGGTCTGCAGTACAAAAAGTACTAAGATGCACAGATTTGGAGTGCACCAAAGGACTGACTGATGTTGCATCTGGAAGAATAATTTGTGAAAGGACAGCCTTCTTACCGAGGAGTTTCACTATCATTTTCTTTATTTTAGCATACATTTAAAATGATTAATAAAACACTAAGTTTATTATTTATAGGATACCTGGAGATATGACATACGGGGAACAGCAATCTTTCCCTCCTCTTTTCATTTTGATAAAAGAATTTCAAAGAAAGAGTACTCTGAGATGACAAATTATTTGCAGCGCAAAGGCTTTTAAACATGAAGACTGGCACTACAGTTTGAAGCACAATTAGATTCTTACACAGTTTGGAGAGAGGCAATTGGTGAACCTTAAAAATGTAAGTATACAGATCATACAGCCAAAAGAAAGCAAGAAATGAATATATATGGACTTTCCTGGAATTGCTCTGCATATCTTGAAGAATGTAAATTTGGTTAAATGTTTTGGTTTTGATTTAGATGATATAGATATTAATTTAGGGATATAGAAGGACTAGAAATCATGGAAGTGCCTGGGAATGCTCAGGTAGGATTTAGGGCTTCTCCCCACAAATAGGTGATAGGATTAATAGCTCAGCTGAAGTGCATCTACACCAATGCACACAGCATGGGCAACAAACAGGAGGAGCTGGAAGCTCCTGCACAGCAGGAAAACTATGATATAGCTGCCATGATGGAAACAAGCTGGAATGGTTCACACAACTGGGAGCGCTGCATTGCATGGCTACAGAATCTTAGAAGGAATAGGCTGGGAAGGACAGGCAGTGGAGTGGCCCTGTATGTTAAGAAGTGTTTCGATTGTCTAGAGCTTAATGATGGTGACAATAGGGTTGAGGGTTTATGGGTAAGAATCAGGGGGAAGGACAACCAGACAGATATCATGGTGAGAGTCTCTTATAAACTACCCAAGGAGGATCAAGAGGCAGATGAAATATTCCATAGGCATCTGGGAGAAGTCTCACAATCACTACCAGTTGTTCTCATGGGGGACTTCAACTTACCAGATGTCTGCTGGAAATGTAGTACAGCAGAGAGGAAACAGTCCAGGAGGTTCCTGGAGTGTGTGGAAGAGAACTCCCTGACACAGCTGGTGAGGGAGCCAAATACAGACTGTTCCCTGTTAGACCTGTTGTTTGTGAACACAGAAGGCCTTGCGGATGATGTGATGGTTGGAGGCCATCTTGGCCATAGTGATCATGAAATGGTAGAGTTTTCAATTCTTGGGGAAGTAAGGAGGGTTGTTAGAAGAACTGCCACCTTGGACTTCTAGAGGGCAGACTCTGGCCTGTGTAGGAGTTGGGTTGACAGAGTTGCTTGGTAAGCAGTCCTGAAGGGCAAAAGAGTCCAGGAAGGTTGGGCATTCTACAAGAAGGAAATATTTAAGGTGCAGGAGCAGGCTGTCTCCATGTGCTGTAAGACAAGCCGTTGGGAAACAAGACTGTCCTGGCTAAACAGAGAGCTTTGGCTGGAACTCAGAAGAAAGGGATAGTTTATGGCCTATGGAAGAAAGGGCAGATGACTCAGGAAGACTACAAAGATTTTATGCGGCTATGCGGAGATAAAATTAGAAGGGCACTGGTGAGGCTGTACCTTGAATACTGTGTCCAGTTTTGGGTCCCTCTCTTCGGGAGGGACATTAGGTGCTGGAGCAAGTCCAAAGAAGGGCAACGAGATCTGGTGAAGGGTCTAGAGAACAAGTCCTATGAGAAGTGGATGAGGGAACTGGGAGTATTTAGCCTGGAGAAAAGGAGGCTGAGGGGAGACCTTATTACTCTCTACAACTAGTGAGGTGGGGGTCAGTCTCTTCTCCCATGTAACAACTGCCAGGAAAAGAGGAAATGGCCTCAAGTTGCATCAGGGAAGGTTTAGTTGGATATTGGGAGAAATTTCTTTACAGAAAGGGTTGTCAAGCACTGGAATGGGCTGTCCAGTGAAGTGGTGGAGTCACCATCCTTGGAGGTATTTAAAGGTAATGAAGATGTGGTGCTGAGGGATATGATTTAGTGGTGACTTGGCAGTGCTAGGTTAATGGTTGGACTTCATGACCTTGAAGGTCTCTTCCAACCAGAACAATTCTATGATTCTATGAACAGCGCAGAATTAGTCCCACAAGGTTGATGTTACATGATCTTATAAAAGCAGCACGTTCTAAAATTACATATACTTATGTCCCAACTCAAGATGCATAGATGTCATATATATGTTGCAATATAAATGTTGTATATTACAATATCATCGTAAAGACCTAACAATTTGAAGCAATTATCATCAGGTGCATAATATAGGGAACTGAACACCGAAATACAACACAGAAGAAATCAGTAACTATAACCTTCCCAGGTAAGGGAATACAATCTACATTGCACCCATCGCTGTGACTGCAGTACAAGCAGACAGATACACATGAGCTAAGTTTTAACTAGGTTAGTGGGTAGTGCTCTTTGTGACAGACATAGCTCTGGGCAAACTAAAAAAGTCAAAGAACCTGGGTAAATATTCAGGCAGTTGAGATTTTACTATGCTCTACAACGCTGCAGATACAACACACAAGCTAGTTTGAAGTTAGCTCAGATAAGCCAGCTCCTCAAGGAAGTTACTTCTCTTCACCTAAGACTTTCATTCTCTTCATTTGACTAAGACATTCTAGGCAACCCAAGGGAGAAGACAAGCTTTATACCACAACCTAAACCTTAAGGTTTAAAGTGAATTTCCACCTTGGCCCAATCTATTTCTAGAGTTTTCATGTTGAAGTTCTTGCAGAAAATGATTTAACATTGCCATTGCAACCTTATTTACTCTTTCTTTTTAAGCAGACACATACCCATTTTGATGGGAGATGACATGCTGTTGAGCTCCTTGGCTTTGAGAAGTAATTTATCATTTCTTCCAGCTCTGGGTTTCTCAGGCACAGCTTAATAGTAAAGACCCCAGTGGTAACACTTGGTCTTTAGGAAAATTGTTTGCTATCTACAGTTTAGCTAGACACATCTTTAGAATTATGTTGGTAACAACTTTATTGAGATGGGACTGCATGTTAATTCTGTCTCTTAAAACTGCATTTCCAATTATTTGGTACACAATTGCATACTATTCTAGGATCAAAACATCCAACTTCCAAAAACAGCTCCTATATATCAACAGCCACAGAAAGATGTACTTTGTTAAAGAGAAGAGACTAAAAGATTGGTATGCACAGGTATCAAGCTTGATAGAGAAAAATACATAGCGGCAGAATTTTGTGCGGCCAAGAGAGACATGAGAAACAGTAAAAGTGAAGGGAGCACAATCTGAAGGGTAGATAAAGAAACTGAGCCAACAACGACAAATACGAAAGTCAGCAGAAAGAAGAGGGAAAGGAGACCAGTGGAAAAAGAGCCAAAGCCAGCAGTTGGAAGGATTCACTGGGAACAAGAAGAGATAATCAGTTTACAGATTTAAAATAAATCCTCAAATTAATAAAACAAATAGTAATTTAGAAGTCAGATCTAGAAGCATCTATGGCCTTTTATTGGAAGCAGCCTACTCTGGACAATGCTTTATTACTACTATCACTGAAAGACAGACCATATTAGTTTTGCTAATTAACCTTTAAATCCAACACCAAGCTTGAATTATTATAAATAACAATATATAAACACTTCATACCATGCAATACAACAATTAACGTTCAGGCTTAAACAGCCCCACGGCTGCAAAGGCTCTATACAAAGTAATGCAAAGTAACTACAAAGTAATTTCGAGCCTAATATGCACACTCAGAGATGCAAAATCCACCCATTCGGATTCTCTTACGAAGAGAAGCTGCCCAATCTAATTCCTATAAATCACACTTAGCTTCAGAAGGGTCTTCAGATTGTCTTCTGATAGCTTACAATATTTGCGCAGTTGTGTTGCAGAGGATGTACAGCGCATTTGTTTCTTTGACTGACTGGTGTAGAGCGGGCTATTTTAAATTTTCAATACAATTGACCGTTTCTTTGTAGATTAGTTAGATGTCCACAATGCAGAATCAGTGACCTAGTATACTTCCTAAAATTAGTTACATATTTAGCAGGGCTCTCTTTAGACATTTGCATGTATACAAGTTCTGGTTCTTTCTGTTCTGAGATCCCTAAAGAAAGAGAAAATACAAATCCTACTGATTGCACTCACTATGCAGATACAAACAATTATTTATGGAAATAAATAAATAAGACAGAAATGCCTCTTGTACCAAATAGCTGTCAGTTGTGACTGCTGTCACTCTGTTATAAGAACCGTCAATTTAAAATAATTATTTCTCCTTTTCTACACTTAAGCAAATGAAATTCACACTGAAATCAATTTAATATTTCAGATAAAATCATATATATTTGTAAATACACATATATTTGTTTAGAGAACATTTTTGTTTCCTGTTACATCACCTCCCTTCATCTTCTTTCAGTGCATTGATTATACGGCATCTCTTATTCAGGGTCTTCCAATATATTGGTGTATTAGTGTTAAAACTTACATTGCCTTTAACTTCAGAGCACTGGTCATACTATATGATGGTACTTCTTTCTCACTACCATGAGCTTTCCCACCACGGAACTTCACAAGAAGTGCAGCTATACTCCAGCTTTCTTTAGTGTGTTTTTTTGGTCAACGTAGCTTCAGTCTCTCCTCAAAGATTACATATAAATCAAATTATTTTCAATAACCTGGATCTTCTGGCACTTCTAATGTTCCTCTCCAGTGTTTCTGTTTTGGCTAAGGTCATTTATATCTTTCTTTCACCTGACTGAAAGGGAGAAGTGCTTCTCACAGGCAAAGAGAGCCTCCTCAGATAGAACTACAGCACTTATTTCCCCTCGGCTCAGTCTTGTACCTATTTATCTTCATTGTCCATTTTATCATCTTTGACCCTGAACTTTTAGTCCTTTCCCATAACTCTCACATCTATGAATGTACTTACAAGCACTTTGAAGTTAATAGACGCTGAACGAAGTCCAGAGAAGGGTATTTTTGCTTCACCTCTTCTGAAACTATCTTCACATCTTTGTTTTCTCTAGATTTAAACGGCAGTAAATGCTATGTATTTCTCAACCCTATTCGTAGCTTTTAGGATACCAAAGCATGCAGAATACTCTGGTGTCTGCATTCATGTTCATGAGAAAGTAACAAGAGTACATCATTACATCCCACTTAACATGCCTTCATGAGTATTTCAAGGGTTAGTTTTATTTATTTATTTTTATTTTTCCATGCGCTAATTCCAGTTCTTCACATGGCTTTTATCTTTCTTAATGATAGTGTCATCACATGTCATCATGCAGCATGCACAGGATAGTCAGGTGATCAGGCCCAGTCAACATGGATTTATGAAGGGCAGGTCCTGTTTGACCAACCTGATCTCCTTCTATGACAAGGTGACCCGTTCAGTGTATGAGGGAAGAGCTGTGGATGTTGCTTACCTGGACTTTAGTAAGGCCTTTGACACCATTTCTCATAGGATGCTTCTGCAGAAGCTGGCTGCCTATGGCTTGGATGTGTGCACATTCCACTGGATAAAAAACTGGCTGGATGGCCGGGCCCAGAGACGGGTGGTGAATGGAGTTAAACCCAGCTGGTGGCCAGTCACCAGTGGTGTTCCCCAGGGCTCGGTATTGGGGCCTGTCCTCTTCAACATCTTTATCAATGATCTGGATGAGGGGATTGAGTGCACCCTCAGTAAGTGTGCAGATGACACTAAGATGGGAGGTAGAGCTGATCTGCCTGAAGGTTGGGAGGCTTTACAAAGGGATCTGGACAGGGTGGATGGATAGGCTGAGGCAAATTGTATGAAATTCAACAAGACTAAGTGCTGGCTCCTGCACTTGGGCCACAAGAACCCCCTGCAATGCTACAGGCTTGGGGAAGAGTGGCTGGAAAGCTGCCCAGCAGAAAAGGAGCTGGGGGTGTTGGCTGACAGCTGATTGAACATGAGCCAGCAGTGTGCCCAGGAGGCCCAGAAGGCCA
>CM020025.1:28152723-28162723 GCA_009769605.1 Bucorvus abyssinicus
AGTATCAATAAGTGTTATCAGATGCAATAAGAAGTTTACATGGAAGTTGCATATCATCAGTATTCTCTAGGGTGTCAGCTTTAGCCACAGGTGTAGTGGTTGTGGATTTTCATGTCACTTTTCAATACAAACTGACTGTGCAGTATGAGAAAATTAATTTGCTCTTTCAAGGAGTCAAAATGCACATTTCTAATGGTTTAGGAAATGGAATTACTATCTGACATACAGAAAGGTAAGTTTTGTTAATGCTATATTTAAGACTTCACATAGTAAACAAAAAAAAACCCCAGTTATTTTCCTTCTCCCTTTTAAGTAAGCACAAGGACAAAACACGAAAGAAAGCTTCTACTTCTGCATCACCAGGATAAACTGAACGACAGCATGAAGTTTTTGCTTTTGTAAATACTATTTATATCTAGTGTCAATGAAATGCTAGTGGTAAGTGATATGCTAAAAAAATAAAACTGCTTTGGAGAAATAATTTTAAACATAGTCAACTGAAACAGCTTCTTACCAATAAATTCCTATAAAACATTTAAAAAGATTATCTTGGTAGAACTGACTTAATGAATACTCAAAATGCAAGCTCAAATCTACCCTGTAAAGCAATCATGGTTTTTTAGCAACTATTTTGACCTTAGTGACACAAACAATTAATTCTACAAACTTAATATCAAAATAAAATTCTACATCTAATGCAGAATAATCTGTCAATGTATTTAATCAAGGATATGCTTTTTCCATGTATTATACATTCTAGTATCAAACACTGATTTTAACAGACAAGAAAAAAAAATGAAAGTGAAAACCTCAGAAGTGTCCGAATGTACATATATGAGAGAGGATGTCTCATTGTAAGCCAAGAAAAGCAGAAGAAACAAACCTGAGCAGGTTACAGTTTGCATCATATTTTAATAATAAAAACCTACATTCATTTTAGCAATATTTATAAATTGATAAATATCGACAGTAAGATAAAAAGTTGCTTACATTCTAGTCATACATCTTCAAAGCCGACCTGGTGACTTGTGACAGCACCCAATCCATTTATCACCAAGTATATATTACAATATATTACAGAATACTGTCATTCTCTCTTGATACACGGATGAAAAATAACTCTCTGATTTAAGTCAAACTTCTCATTTCTATATAAAGATCACAACAACATCATTCATCAAGCCAATAACAGGAGTGTCCAAACTCCATATAATTACTTATAAGAACCTAATGAAGTCTATTATTTTAGCTTATTTACTTCCTATAAATCTACCAATTTGTGATCTGAATGCTTGAACAAGATGTAAACCGTATATAAATTAAAATTTCTACTTAGACCAGTTGCTTTTTGTACATAGCCTAAAATTTCTCATGTTTAACTTTCCCCAGTACATATTCTTGTCACAGTGAAAACTTATTTTGTGATTTTACTCGGATGATATAGCTATTCTTAAGCACTAGCATCACTTTATGTAGGTGCCCAGCTGAAGGAAATCTATTAAAACCAGCAATCATTTTCTTCCTTTAGGAAAAACTGTAACGGACTTGATTTGTTTATTTGAAGGCCCCCAGTAAAATGACTCAGAGAAGCCAAAACCAGAATGTTAAATTATGACATCAGTACATTGTATCTTGCACATATTTAAACAGTAAAAATATCTTAAGAAAAGTAAGTGCAGGTACAATTGAGCTTTGCTCTGTTTTTCTACTTGTCAAAGTTTGTTAGGCAAGTGGCGTATTAAAAATATCATTTTAGAGAGTCACTACAGTGACAATAATAAAACCAGCCATCATTTTCCTCTTAAATCATATTTTGTAAGGCATCTGGTAAAAAACAGAAAGAAAACAAATAGAAAAAAGAGGAAGAAAAGCAAAAGTAGCTATGTCCATTATCTAAAGGATATCCTACTGCATGTTTACTAGTGTTTATGTTTCACATCAACATATTTCATAGAAGGATTTATATGCTTAACTCAAGTTGTATTTAAATCCTATGGTGCAGACCCTACCATAAAATGCCTCTTGAGTCCTATTAACTGTACCCATGGTTTTACTTTGCCTGCCTGCTTATTTAAGATCTAATCACAGTTTTGAAGAAAAGATTGTCACTTCTAAGCCTGTCCCCTCAGAACCTGTCTGTTATTAGTACTCCACTGGATATTTTCATCTTCAGTTGTTATTCTCTGTGGTCTTTGCAAATGCTATCTGCTGGAATCAGTGACTGTATGGACAAATTGGCTACAAATGCCTAGGACTGCTGCTTGGAGAAACATGTAAGTGGCATATTATTCTGTTGGTATTTTTCTGTTTTAAAGTTTTTCACTGAAATTTAGTTTTCTAAACATTTTCACCAATTAAATACACGCCCTCTCAATAAAGATTTTAAAATACTGTTATAATCCAAACACTTGAATAAAGGTGATGGCATGTTTTCCAATGAAAATAATATTAAATTTATATGTGTGTGTGTGTGTGTGTATCATTTTATAGGAAAACAGTATATATACAGAGCGTACCTATACAGATAATTTTATATATGTGTGTAAGCCTGCTAAGAACTTAACAAAGCCACTGAAACCTGTATTTTCTCAGACTGTAATACTGTACGTGCTCAACTGTTAAAACAGAATACACTTGGAATGTGAAGCAAGACACAGATTTAAGCCTTACCAACTTACCATATTTCAATCTACAACTATTTAATTCTTCCACATTTTCTGTTGCCATTTAAAGTATTTAACTGTAAATGTAGTTAGTGTACACAGTTTAATTCAGCACTATGAGTGATTCAATTTTAAGAGTTATTATGACCTGTTATTTTAGAGGCCCGTACACATGCAATTTATCTATCATGTTAAAACATGTTTCTATAAAACAGGATTTTTATAGTATTTTATCTTACAGGAGACAACTTTCCTTCCGTTAATGCAATACCTGACATAGTAATACCTGAAAAACCTCGGTATTTACAAATGAACAGTTTGAACTCCAAAGGTGCTGAGTGGCCTCAGCAGATGAGAGGACCAGACACGGAAGACTTGCAGGAGTTCAGAGCAGGTACTGGCACTCTGCAGAATCAGACCCAAATTGTTTACCAAACAAATTGTTTGGGCTTCACTGCATTAGTACAGACTGCATCCCCTGATGGGGAGGCAACTCTTTAGGTACACAAAATAGAAAGAATTATGTTTGTGCAGGTTTTAAAAGGAAAAGAGATCTTACAGTGATAAAAACTAATTGATTGCATCTCATAATTAGATGGCGTCAGCAGTCCAACAACAGTTTAATTTTACAGTTTGAAACATAAAAGCAGTTCTCCATTAACTCGTTGAGAAAACAAACAGATAAACTTAAGAAAATGTTTTAAAAGCGAGAATGGAAACATACCTACAGAAAAGCTGCTTCTCCCTTTTCACATATTTTCAAGATCACACATCCAAATTACACTTGCACGCACGCACAGACAGGCACATGCACTTTTTTATTTCAGTGGTTCTGAACTAACCAGCATATTTTATTTACACCTACACCAGCACAGCATCTTTATTGTGAGAAGTCACTCTGGTCCCTTCACCCCAGCTCCGACTTTGGAACAATTCATTGCAAGCGAAGCGAAGTCTCAAGTAATGTGGCCCTCTGGTGGAAAGCTCTGCATCACGTCCTGCGCCACCGAACCGCACAGTAAACTAACAGCTTCGGAAAACATGCACTGCAAGGCTTTGGCACAACTTTTATAAACACGCCGCCGGATTTTAATCAGCAGGCGAGCGCGGTGGTGTGCACTGGTATCAGCGAGATGTTGCCGCCACGAAAACAGGGTCCTCGCATTTCAGCATTAACGTGCACAAAAACAACAACAAATAATGCCCCCACGCTCTTCACTTGCACAACACTTCACATTGAGCACGTACAGAGGGTCTGAGGAAGGGTGTCTGTCAGAAAACAGCCCTTTATTTGTTTAAAAACAAACAGGAAGCAAAACAAACTTACCTGCTGTTGTTGCAGATGCAGCAGTTCTACTGTGCTTACTTCAGTGCTCGTGTCACCACTTGATCTTCCATCTCTGCTGCCAGCATCTAATTGGCTGCTTAGAGTGCTCATTCCATTTTGATTCATTGAACTGTTGCTTATTGTCTCTGTCGCAGATTCCTGCATCATGACTTAATACCTAAAAGTGATTAAGAAGTATCAATTAACACACGCGTTACACCTTCACACTTCCATTATCAAGATGTCCCTCTCTGCCAATTACACAGACAGCATCTTTAGAAGAAGAAAAAAGCCTCGCGGAGCCGTTTACCAAGAAATGTGATGCAAACTCTGCTTTCATACAGTTCCTAATCACTGGAATTATTGTTTCTATAAGCAATCTTTGTGTGCTTATGTTTAACGGCCAAAATAAGACACCATGCACGCGGCATGTTCAATAGCATTTATGAACAACTACGTTTTAAAGTCTACCTATAAAACCAGTTCAAATGAAGGCATGATTTCACACACTGCTCTATATTTCCTATTATCTAGCTTTGACAACCATGGATGACTATACAGCCTTATTTAAAATATTCACTATCTTGATTCTGTCAGAATTTTACAGCATATCTTATGCAAGGCTGTTGTTTAATGATGCACAGCTAATCATACAAAATTAAAATTTTGTAAGGGTGTTACAAATCATATGGCATCAACCAATGATAAATAGTATAATGGGCTTCTCCTTTTTTGTGACTAAATAAAATTTTGCCTCGGAGGCATTTTAAGAAAAAGCTCCTGCTGCAAACACGTCAGATATTGCCTATTTTTTTAATCAAACGGCTGATATTCATTTATTTTTCTGACATTTAAAACATTTAATACTGTCCTTCCTGGGAAGTAATTAAGCTTATGCATGAGCAGCAATCAAACTGTTCACTTGAAGATGACTTAAAACTCAATTTTAACATAGGCAAATAAATGAAAGATATAAAATTAATTTTCCAGGCATGTATTAGATATGAAAGCTGGAAATAAAATCTATCAAGAATATCACTAATGATTGTGCTAAAAACAGCATAAATTATGCATATTACCTTCTCTACAGTAATAAATGTTTTATCATTTTCACTGCATAAATATACTGTACTTTCAGGATAGCAATGAGATGTCCTGCCAAGATCAGTTGAAATCTTTGCAGTAAATAAAGAACCAACGTGCCCTTACAAACCAGAATTTCAAGGCGCATTTTGTATCTGTAATATGGAAAGCTCAACGTCTCTTCTCAGAGTCACCAAAGTCCTCTCCTGCTCTCGCAGGGTCAGAATGGACCTCACTTTCCTTCACCCTCACTCCCGACATACTGAAAGAGTCCCCACAACAACCTGGCTGTGACTTTAAAAGGCACCTCTGAAGGGAGAGGGATGTGTAAGCAAACTCAGGAAAAGAAACAAAGCTTGCTGCTTAGCCTAATTATTGAACTTAGTTATTTGTTCCCTTGCAAAGTAGGAGCAATAGCCTTTCTCTGGGGGGGGAAAAAAAAAAAAGGCAGGAAAAGGATCATTACAACTTCAACTATGCGCACGGGATATTAATCAAATCGCTGTATGAATTAGCACAAACAAATGCCTACAAGATAAAGTATACCTTGTGTGAAGAAAGTTAAAATAGTAAAAGATGAGTTATTTAAAGATGGTCTTGTCAAAACCAAACAGGATGCAAGAAAACCAAACATCAACACAGTTAACATAAAGGAGGGCAGCTATTATAGCCCAATAAACAACAGCAGCACCAGATGTGTTTATAAACAAACAGCCCTTCTTAAACACTCTTTCGAACATCAGCAAAGAAAAATAATAGAAATGGAAAATGTGATACACGCAGTGATGAATTTTACAAGGCAAAAACAAAGCTAATACTCTTTTCTGAGATTAGGCAGCTAATAAGTATTCAAATTAGGCATAAATTTTACATGTACAATGTTTAAAATATTCAGAGAAAAGGGTCTGATTGCCCTTAGTAGTTATATGAAAATTCTAATGCGGGTATGCCACAACTGTGGGAGCAGGCAGCCCTTTCCGATTTTTACAATATTTACTTTCAATAAAAAGACATGTATATCGAAGTGGAAATCTATTTAAAACACTTCATCAACTCTATCGTTACAAGGATTTGGAAATTCGGGGAATTCAAACATTAATCCTCTTTTAGTCAAACAAAGATTTAACGAACAGACAGGTTCATCTTTTACAAATTCAAACGTTAGACAATAACAGTGGTACATTTAGCCAAGCGCATTAAAAGGGCAAAGGGGTGCAAATGTTAGATAATCAAAACATTAGAAAACACTCAGAAATGTAATAAATATATACATCACACACGCACACACCCCATTTTTACATCCCTCAGACTCCTTCACTACAATTAGCAAAGAGAGGTTAAACATCTTCCAGTTCATATTAACCAAAGGGTTTTATGTCTTGTGGATTTTGTATCCTTGCAAAGCCCCAGAGTGTAGTTCAGGCTCTGCATTTTAAGTTAAAGTGTCTGTGAGCCAGCAGAATCGGCTTTAACTTAACATGACCAGTAACACTACTCCAGCAATAGAAAACAACAAATCCGACCCAACAGCTGTGTACAGAGAGAATGAAACTATGGAGTATCAATGCTAGAAAGGGTGATTTATTTGGAAGTGAAGTGGAAGAAGCACTGAAGTATTTATATCAAGAAGAAAGTGTACCTGGAATTTTATGTTAAAAACAAAATGCTTTTTCTAGTTGTAAAAGATATTTTTAAAAACAATACTGAATAACATTCAGTAATGTTCTGTGTTGGCTGCCCACAGCCCCCTCGCACTGCCGGCAACTAAAAAAGGGCTGCTGGAAAAAGCAAGAGCACCGAATCTTTTTCTGTTCCCTGCTTTTCTCTTGCATGCACACACACACACACACATATACATGTACATCTATACACATGTGAGTGTACGTACTATCAACCCTAAACCCTCACAAATTAAAGCACTGAAAACATCTAAATGAGGATCGTTTCTGGTATCTTATGTATCAGCGATTTCAGGTATTGGTGGCAGAGTAATTTGAACCTGCAACATCTCACTAAGCGAACTGACATACTTTTTTTCTTGCTATTACAGCAGTGGTGTGGGTTGTTAGCATAATAATCATAAATAAATGTAAAGGAAATAAGACTGCCAGATACTAAGGATGAAAGTTTAGTATTTCAAACAGGACAAGAAAAAATATACAAGTCCCTGTTTACACACATGTCTTTATACACATTCACACTTCCCAAACCTTCTCTTTTACTCTTGCTGTCACACTCGCTGTCAGTCATGAGTGTGCCTGCACAGGCAGGCACGCACACACGCACCCACATTCGCAGACACATACGTTCACCAGCACCTACTGCTGCTGTGAGCCCCAAACTCCCGTTGCCAAAGCTGAGATGTAAGCTCTGCTACCAGGTATTTTAAACAAAGGTATGGGGAAAATGTTTGCTGCTCTCTGCAAGAGAGAATGAAATGGTAGATTATTGTAGCGTGTGGTTGCGCTGCAGGTTGAATGCCCAGTTCTGTCAGGGTAACCAAGCTGTCACCCTCACCAAAAAAGAAATACTGGTCCCATGAAGTTAGAAGCTCCAGTTTTACTTTTCTCCTCTGCAATAAGTTGTGCATCTGCTGTGTGCGCGTGTTCGCGCACGTGCACGCGTGTGTGTTTTAAGCAGGCAAGTCACTGTACAGATACTTATTCTCTACACCACTTCCCTTTTGAAACATTAAACTGACACTGGAACTGACTGCACAAGATTGCATTTTCTCCTCCTAAACAACTTGAATTGAAAGGTTACTTAGTGTAACAATATTTACTTGCAGAATTGTGTTGTTACCAAGGGTATAATGGATGGTGGCTATGCAGGTTTACGCAAGAATGAGTGAAGCATGAGGCATTAGCCATGTGTTTGACATGTTTCAAATTGCTATAATCCAGCATTAAACACACCCAGCAATTCATGCCATTTCTTGCAGCCATAATCTTGAATAAAGCGTGCACAACCACTTATTATATAAATTAGTATATGACTCCCTGTTATAGTCACAACAGTGCTTTTGTGTTTATTTTGCATCAAGATGTGGTCTTTTATTTGTACAAATAGCAGGATAGAGAGCCGTAGCTCAATTAGACCTCCTCACTTTATGATAGGGTGTACCGAACACCAGGCTCGCGGGGTTTGTCCTGCCCTGCCAGGTACCAGTTCTGCTGGCACCCAACTCACCGGCGCGAAGGGCGGCCGCTGCCGCTGCTGTGGCGGGCCGCGCCTCCGGCCGCCGTTCCCCAGGTCGCCGCCCGCGCCGCCGCCGCCACCGGGCCGGGAGGCGGGAGCGGCTGCACAGCAGGGGAGCTGCCGCCAGGGGGCGCCCAGGGGCAGGCGGCCCGCCCCACCCCGTCACGCCACGCCCCACCCCGCCCCGCCCCGGGACATGCTGGCCGTGCCCAACCCGCCCCCGGGGCGCTCCGGCTTCGGGTCCAAGCCCTGCGCTGCCTGGAACTCCTCGAAGCCAGGTTTCCACATGCCGAGACAAACTAGAAGATGATCTCCAGCTGCTGGTCAGGCCTGTCCCACCACAAGCGAGGTTGTCTTTGCGCCCTTATGGAGTGGAGAGCGCACTCCCTGGCCCCCCTCCGTACCTGAGACACGGAGGTCAGCAGACACCATCACAAACCACCTCCAGAAACTAGAACGGCTGCCTACCCTGCTCTGGGGTGCGGCCCCCAAACCAAGGCAGCACCCCCAGACCCATAACCCAGCACCCGTGTCCATGTGCCACGTGTCCACCGGTAGATCCACAAGACAGACCTATAGCACACAGGGCTCGGTACCACAAACCTGCCGGTCCCCGGCGTGCCACGCATTTACCTTGTTTCACCTCCTAAGACACAGCCTAAACTTCAGCCTTTTAAAACTGGCCTATGATGTAAAAGCAGAGGTGAGGAGCTGGGCTTAAATAATGGTAACTTTTGTGCTCTGCTGGAATTAATTCATCATTGACACAAGGCACAATGCATCTGAAGTCTTGCGCTGGTATGTTAAAAAGCCTTTAATTCTTAAGATTGCCTAATAAATCAAAATGCCAAATATGAAGGACATAGCTGAATGTGTGAGAGCAACAAATGAGTCAATCTAAGAGAATATTTGTGAAGATTCTGGGTTTTTTCACTTTATCTAAAACATATAGCTTTCAAAACTTGAGTTAAGCAGAGACATAAATTACTTCATAGCATATTTTTTAAATAAGTAAATGAATATGATTAGAACACTAATTAGGTCAACTGCTATTAAAATACCGTAAAATAAGGTACCTATATTAGCAGGTTTAATATACTACTATCTACTCAAATATACGCTTTCTCTATAAAAATGTAAAGTATGCTCAAACATCTTGTGCTGGAAGGTCTTTCAGGAAAACGGAGCTTCCAGTTGTTGAGTTACAGGGACGTATCTTGGCATAATCAAAAAGACTACGTATCACATCTGCATCAGTGAGCAAAGTCAGCATCTTTGATGAGAAAAAATAGAATTTTAACGGTTAAAAAAAAAATCTCTTCAATGCTAAGTAATTATTTTACTATTTAGAATACCCTCACGGGTGAAGATAGTAGTTTTGAGTAAAGTAACAGTTCAAAGATGGCTAAAAAGGGCAGCGATGGGACAACAGTGTCTGGATCACAACACAGAAAGCACTGCTATTGTGAAGAATTCAAGCCGTAGTATGAAACTTTTAAATGGGCACTCATATGGTGCGTCTCTGAAAGCCATTTCTGAACACAGATTTACAATAACATTCACAACTGGATTTTTGCAGATTACCACAAATGAGTTTTATTTACAAGATACAAGAGCCAGCAGATCAGCATCCCCCCAAGACTACCCCCAACACACACAGAGTGCCAGGTAAAGAAAACGTGCATACTTCCTACAGCATTCTGTCTGAACAGGTGCCCTCGGCTGGCAC